>APFE031144069.1:32520-43975 GCA_000404065.3 Pinus taeda
GAGATTCTTCTATTCCTTTGTCTTGTTTGGAAGTTGAAGAATATTCACTTCGACCTTTCTTAAATTCTCTATACTTTTCTTCTACCATGGCTCTCATGGTCATGAAACTGTCCATGAACTGAGAGTCTGATTCCAAGGGGTTTTCTTCTGCCATTTTCCTCCTAGGATAGACTCTACCAATTTCTGGGTTAGTTTCAACCAATTCTCCTTCTCCTGATTTAAGCTTTGACCTAGTTATCATTCACAAACAGTCCAGCACAAGCTTGTCTAACCTTAGCAACCTAAAGCTCTGAACCACTTGATCTGATAATGAGATCTAAGACAATAATAAAGTATTACAGACTTATGTGCATGGATTTGTCTATGTCATTTTATGAAATGGATCGATAAGATTGTGAAATGCACAGACAATGAAGCAATAAACAAAACATAATATACAACACATAACACAACAAATTTAATGAGGAGTTCACCCAATACTCTTGGGCTACATCTCCTGGTCTAGACTCCAGTGGTGGCCTCTCTATTATGTCTTCAAGCAGAATTCTTTTTACAACAATGAGCTCAATCTGAGCCTCCCGCATAACAGAATACAATAACAAGAGCTTTACTTGAACCTCTCAAGTTTTCTCTGAGTACAAATACTCCCTCAATGCTCACTGTCTTTGTCCTAACTTTGTCTCCACATTTGCCTGCAATACTGCCTCATTTCTTTTGCTCTCTGTCTGTGGCTTTAAAGCTAATGCTACGTTTCCTGTTCATTTTAGATCCTCATCTCTCGGTCTCCCCAGCCTCTGTCCACTTCGAATCCCTCTTTTAGCGTGATACAATCATTTCTTAACGCATAGAGAGGAGGTGGCCACCTATTCTGTAACGTAAGAGTGCCTCGGGTCTCTGTAACTCCTGAAACAACTGCGCTCTATTTTCACAGTGAAAATGTATTTTAATAGAGAAAATCCGCCAAAGCTCAATGTATCGGACTTCAAAAGTCCTTAAATTCAACCTATTCTCCCATCGGGTCTGCCTATTGGTCAATGTCGCTTATCGCAATGGCTCTATCCTTTTATGTTTCATAAATATATTAAACTGCAACAATGCATTAGAAATGGATTTCCCCCAGACTTGAAATTATATATAATAGCCTTAAGGTACCCTTTCGGGTCTGCCTTATCGCATCGGTGCTTTCTCCTTCGCATTTCGTTTAACAAATGAAACTGCGAAAATATATAAAAAATTGATGCTTGGCGGATCTCAAGATCCATACAATATGGCTTATAATATTATCAGGTCTAGTCCATCGGGTCGCATATGTACATATATACATAACTCCCGCTCCTTTGTATTTTGCCAATTGTGATTTGGCGATGCAACGTGGGCCATCGATCTACGTGCTTGATCAACGGTCTTCGTTGACCCCGCCAGTCGCCATCGCATCTCCTATGACGTCTCTGCCGATTGCCGTCACAAGTCTTATGTGGATCTTGCCAATCTCTGCCAAAGGTTACCACCGATTTCGATCCGTCCCTCAGATCTAGGCTGTTGATCAGCCAGATCTGACAACTACTGTGCATTACTTTTTCCGCCTCTGATGCTCTATTTTTTCATTGATTTCACGGGTTTTTGCCTCCCGATAGTGTTTTGAAAGGCTTCCCTATGCAATTTTCTTTGGTATTTGGCATGATTTTTGAGTTTTTGAAGACAAAGAGAGTGATTCTTGGATCCATTTGGATCAAAGATACTTTTTCCCCCACAACAAAATGGGCTACCATCTAGACACTCTTTGCTTTGGCAACTCAGAATGATTGGGAAGTCCATCAAATGGATGTAAAAACTGCTTCCTTGATTGGATATTTGAACAAAAGTGTTTTTATGTCTCAGCCAAAAGGATTTGTTGTGAAGGGACATGAACATAAAACATGCAAACTTGTGAAATCCTTGTAAGGCCTTAAGCGAGCACCACGAACCTAGTATGAAAATTTAACTGAGAATCTTCTGAAACTCAACTTCAAACATTATGATCTTGATGATGCAACTTTGTTTGTCAAGAAAGTTCGAAAAACAGTTGTATATCTTGTGGTATATGTAGATGATGTTTTGATGACAAGGAACAATGTGAGCTACATTGCATCCATAAAGAAGGAATTAAGGAAAGGTTTTGAAATGAATGACTTGGGCTATGTTCACTACTATCTTGGTATTGAAGTAAATCAACATTTGAAGTATATATTCCTCTCGCAAAAGAAGTAAATTGGAGACATATTAAACAAGTTTGGCATGGCTGAGTGAAATCCTTTTACTACTCCAATGGAACAAAACTTAACTCTCACATCCATTGAAGGAAAATAATTTGAGGATGTGTTGATGGTGTTGGACCCGCCAACATTCAGGGGATCTCCCCAGTATGAAGTCCCAACTAGACCTCACACCATTTTGTGTATGAGTCCCATCTATTATGATGCCCTCATTGCCATTATATTAAATATATGCCTTATCTCTTGCTTGTCAGCACATGAGAGTGGTATACTTAGTCATCAAACAATGAGGTTTGTGTGTCTAGTGAGTGCTTAGTGTCGCTTGTGTGGAAGTTCTTTCACTATAGAGAGAGAGGGTGAGAGTGAGTCTCAAGTCAAAAGGGAATAGTCCCAACTCTGGTAGAGACACACAACACAACAGGATTTGCGCAGCTTCCGACGGAGTATTCCACACAGGTGCGACAGTCACAAAAAGGTAGCATGTACAACACCCAACGGAGTAGTCCACATGAGTGCGATGGTCGTTATAACAAGTTTACAAGAATCCATCTGTCAAGTGGTCCAAAAAATAGCCCACACGGGTGAGATAACATTAACAACTAATACAACACATTTCCAACAACATATGCACTAAAACAACCGAAATAGTTCAACTATCTTAGTACATGTTAAAACCACATGCATTACAAGCGTCCAAAGAATATTCTTACAAACGAATACAATACATGTGTGAAAACATGTTGGCTTATTAATAGGCTTCTGAATTAATCGAAAGTTCCAAGACACATTCATACACCATACATCACTAACCCCAATAGTGGGGCATTGGAGCCACTGCTCGTTCCTCAAAGAAAATATTATAGACTCTCAAGGATATGTGGGAGGAGCCAAGGTGAAAATTTTTTTGCATGTACAAATGAGGGGTATATATATAGCCGAAGGTGAAACTGACCCTTGTGACTGTTCGACTTCCCTCATGATTGTTCGACTTACATAACACTTTAACTTCATTCGTGGGTCTCTTGCACTTCCATGTTAGATTACATTGATTACACAAGTATGACCCAACGTAGTGATGTGTCCAAGGCGACTCATGACACAACTCGACATGACATTGTTGGTATGCACATAATGGCTGTGTTGTTCGTGTCGAGCTATTGTGCTACTGAGTGATGAGTGTGCTCGTGGTGTACCATAGATTCACCTCTGCATTGATGAGTCATAGAATCTTCAATCATTGATCTTGGTGTTCACTTGATGGTTCATGCATGTGCATGCATCTTCTTTTCTTGTTACTTGATATGCTTTGTGTGTTCATCCAACCGCGAGCAAGCCTGCTATCATGCACTCCTTTTTCATCCCATTCATCGTCGCGCCATGTCTCATCCATGTACCTATTTTTGCAATCACTCATGACGAGATGACATCAAATCCATAAATCCCCTATTCTACCATGATGCATTGTCTTTCGTTTCTAGGTGAAGGTGACCAGGAGAGAGGATAAAGTTATGAAACAACGCAGAGCACTTGTCAGGCCGGGATGCGAGGCTCTGGGGCACTATCGGGAAAAACTGCGTAGAGGTCACTGAGAGGTTGGGTTGAGTATTCAGGGGAAACCGTCACATCTATGATATCTCACTCAGCTGGGAGGCAGAACTACATAATTTTTCCAGGGAAGGTAGTGCGAGAAACAGGAGGCACTGGCAGTGAAAATTGCGCATATTTTCAGATGAGGCTGGGATCGGGCTGCGGGAGCTTACTAGATAGAATTGTGCAGATCTGGGAGGCAGTCCTGCATGACATGTCTGCGCAATTTTTGGGTTGAGTGGGGTGCTAGGCAGCAGGTGGACTATCTATGAAAATTGCACAATTTTCTAGAGGAGTGCCAAGCCGGCCGACAAGGAGATTGACTTATAAAATTGCGCAATTTCTAGAGACAATGCATTGATAGGCAACAGGTGTCTTTCCCTCATGTCTGCGCAATTTCTTCAGTCAGTGTAGGCAGGCACGCTCGCAACTTTTACACAATTTTTGGGATGAGTGCAGTTGTGGATCACTTATCAAGTAAAATTTTCTGGTTGACTAGTGTAAGGCTTGATGGATCAGTTTGCGGGAAGCACAAGCTGAGATGGATTCTTAGGCAACTTCTACGCTATTTTGGGTGTCAGTCAACCGGGTTGATTCCAATATTTTGAAGTGCATAGTACCTAGAGGGAAACCTCAAGCTCTCCATAGTTTTGGGAAATAGGGCTTGGTCAATGAGGGTTGAGACTGCATAGTGAAGCTCAGTGGAGGTTCGACTAATAGAGGGTGGTCCGGTCGACAAACTTTCGGAAAAAATGGCTAAGTGTGTGAGTGAGTGAACTAATGTATACATGACCTTGCGAACACACACTCAACTTGACTCGACGACAAGACACCCAAAACTATAAGACATCATATGCTCAGTGTGCCTGACTGAGGGACTGCCTAATCATGAAAGCGACAAGTGAGACACTTTGGATAGAACTTCGGATGACCATGACGACACTTGCACGACAATGCTTACAACATCGTGTGTGAGTGTGATAGATGTTTACATAGTGAACACAACTCATACAAAAACCTTCAACATCACCAGAAAAAGGTCGCAAGCATGACATAGCAATTGACATGCTGAATATAACAATTGGTCAAATAAGTGAAAAGGAAGCAAGACATGTAGAGGAAACACATGAAATGAATTTTTGGTGTTTGTAGACAAGCATGTTACTGAAGACATGATGATATGACAATGACTAGAATTTTTGCAAACTCAACTAAGAGATGTGCATCGAAAAGTTTTCTTTACTTACCATACTTACCCTCAAGATGATCATGCATCCGACGAAGTCTGCATGGGGTCTTGACCTTTTTCCATCATTTGGTTCCTTAGTCATTCTCCTCAACTCCTTGGGAGTGATATTAGCATGTCACGTTTTCTTATAGTCATTGAGAGATAGATCAACACATTTTAAGTGGGCAGTGACTGCTACAAGGATGAGGCCATGGGAGGTCCATTTGCACAGTTCCTGCACGAAAGACAGAAAGGGAAACTTGTATAACACTGTGTAGTTTTAAGGAACAAGACATTTTTGTGGTATGGGGGTCCTTAGAGGACACTGATCTACGCATTTTTGGAGAGTAGTGTTGACTGCCTGACTTCTTTGCACATTTATGGAGAGTAGTGATGGTTGGGCAACTGAGGTGTAGCACTGCGTAGTTTCTGATGACAATAGGTTTTGGCTAGGGGAAGGACACTGGGGGAAACCATTATGCAGTTTTGGATGCCAAGGGATGTTGGAGTCTCTACGCACTACAAAGTTTCAACAGGAAAGGGAGGAAGCTTGATGGTTGTAGAAGCAAAGTGCACAGTTCTGTGAGGCTGGATGAGGCTAAGTTGCTTGGGAAATTGGCTAAGTGTGATATCAGTGAAACATATGTAAACATTGATAAGATTTGACTGTGACTGCACACGAACACTTAGTGATATAACATAGACCATCCAGAATGTATAAAACATATTCTTCTTGATGCAACAACCTTTGTGACAAGAGTGCGTGCAGTGAGTGTGAAATATGTCCATGTGATGATATTAACTCATGCGCGCACGATTCCATTTAAGAAAAACAACATTCCATTTACATGCCAAACAACAATCCCTATGCCCAAAGATGACACATGCTACAAAGATGAGAGCGTGAATAGTTCTTAAGATAAAGGGGGGAAGCTTGAGATCATCATCTTACCAACAAGTGACCAAGGACAATATTTCACAGGATCCAAGGTAGGCTCCAAAATTTGCATGTGAGCCAAAATTTTGGAGGGTGGTTGCAGTTGCTACAACAGGCTGCAACAAGGTATAGACATCTTGTAGGAAGTCTCAACTACCTAATTACTACCAGGCTGAATATTTAATTTTTTGTTGGAATCCTTTCCAGGTTTATGAAAAAGCCTTGTGAGAGACATTGGTCTCCTCCAAAAAGAGTTCTAAAGTACTTGAAGGGAACCCAAGACTTTGGAATAAAGTATACATAGGTGGGCAACTTCAGCCTGATCAGATACTTTGATTTAGACTTCGATGGAGACAAAGAAACTGGGGTATCTACTTGAGGTTATGCTATGATTCTTGGATCAAGAGCTGTCTCCTGGAGATCACACAAATAATTAGTTCCGATAGATTCCACAACGAAGGCAGAATATGTGGTAGCAACCGAGGCAACAAAATAAATTGTGTGGCTTAGGAAAAGTATGGAAGATTTGTAGGTAAAACAAGCACATTAAAATCCACTCATGATTGACAACATCTCTGCAATAAAGTTGGCCAAGAACCCAAAGTTCCATGATCGAACAAAGCACATCAATACAGAATAGCATTTGATTCAACATCATATTGAGGCCAAGACAATCCATCTATGCCATTGTTCCACTAATGAGCATATTGTAGAAATCTTCACCAAAGTGCTTGGAAGAGAAAAGTTCGAAAGATTTAGAATGATGCTTGGACTCACCAACATCCCTTCAGATTAAGGGGGGAATGTTGATACCTAATCATTGAGATTGGGTGAACATTTGTAAATAATGTAAATAGTAAATAGTAAATAATGGAAAATGCGGATACATTGAGAGGTGAAGCCCAATAGTCTCTCCCTCCTATATATAACCATGAGTAATCTTAATGAATACACAATTCATTTTTGAGGAGTTATCTCCTGGCCTGACACATAGTCATGAGAACCTGAATCACCTTTAGAAGGCTTTCCTATTTCAAAATCATCAAACTTGCTTGGAACTTGTTGAGCATGTATAGATCTTCGTAAAGGTTGCTCAAGTGGTTGTGATGGTTGTTCATCCTAAAGTACAGTTTCTTTAGGAACACTTTTTGACCCTGCAGAAACAATTCTATCCTCCAATTTTTCTTTAGCAGAAACATCATCATGAGTCAAAGATGGAAAAACCATAGACTGATCTAGAATGAGAACCTCTCCATCAGTGTATGGAACATCATTATCATATTTAAAATAGAACTTTTTAGATGCAAATTTCTCCAAATTGGCCAGTTGTCTATCAACAATGGAATTATCTTTATCTCATCCAAAAAATAACATCTTTGGAAAGAATGAACTTATTTTCTTCATTATACAACCTGTATGCTTTGGAAGTATTAGAATAACCCAAAAATATACATTTTCGACTTCATGCGCCTAATTTTTTTTTTTTATTAGGAATCAAAGCATAACATTTTGATCCAAAAACTCTGAAATGTTGAACAATTGGGAGTTTTGTTGTTAATAACATAAGAACATTTCAGAGTTGTTATTAACATAAGAACACTTGTAATCACAAGGTGTAATCTTTCTTGGAATTGTAGGAATACCTTTAATACCTCGTTTTTTCATAATTCTCATGTTTCCATAATTGATGTGACAAAATAAAGCATGCCACAACAAGTTGGGAGACATTATATCACTTTGGTGCGCCAAAAGAGAAGAACTTTCATGAGAATTGGTAGATGAAGTACCATTTAATTTAAAAAATGTAACTTCTTCCACACCAGTCATAATAATTGTATGATTAGATGCTCTTCGTATCTCAATGATTCCATCAAATATATGAATAGAATGCTCCTACTGCCAAATATGGATAAGAGACATCAAATTTCGTTGAAACTATGGAATATAAAGTACATCGTGTAAAACATAATCCTCAAGATTTGATATCTTCAAACAAATAGAACCATTGTTTAATTTGAGACTTGTCAGCAAAGTAAATAACACCATCAATATCATCACTGAAAGTTAAAAAAATCTCACCTAAATGGCATATGACAAGTGGCTCCTGAATCCAAAACCCAACTATCTCACCATGAAGAAAATGCAATGTTGAAGACATCATTAATATTAAAATTACAGTGAGGAACAATGTAATGTACAAACTCTGATGATTTTACCTTATCTAGTGGTGTATGATCTTTCTTTTCATTAAATTGTTATCTCTTTTCACTAAATTTATCCCAAGGGATTTTATAGTTAGCAATAGTATGACCGATTTTATGACATCTAAATAATTTTATAGTTGGTCTAGCATTAAAATTCCTTGGTTGTTTATCATTTTGTTGTTTGTCTCCCTGATTATTACCCCCCGTGCCTTCATAATTTCTCCTACCACTAAGTCTACTAATTCTATCACCTCTAAAAGTTTCAACATGAGACTTTTGATCCTTTTGTGCAAGACACAAAGTTTCTACCATAGAGTTAGGTGGAGCCTCTTTCTTCCCAAAGGTTTTTTCTTTTTGAGCTATTTTTTTTACAAGTTTATCAAATGTAATGTCTTTTAACTGCCCACTAGCTTGGAGAGATTCCAAATCGTGTGAATAGATAGGGTGAAGGAATTTTATAAAAGTTGTAAGTTATAAATAGACTTCAATTCCAGTGGCTTTTATATCATGAAAAATGGATTTTATTTCAGAAGTACTCTTTAATGGATCATTATCTTTCATCTCCAGATTAAATAACTTCAAAAACAACTAAATTAATTCGAGCTCTTAGTGCAAATCATATAATTCTTCCAACTTCTTTAACACTTCCAATGCAGTATCATAAGAAATGGTATATCAACTTACCTCTTTTGTCACAGATGCAATTATTAATGCATATGCCTTGTTGTCCTTTGTCTCCAAAATTACATGTTTTTTCTAGTGATCAAGACGCTCTTGTGCAATTTCTTTTCCATCTTTATTTGTTATGCCTTGACAAATTTCTCACAAATTGTTAAAAACAAGGGCACTTTTAAGCTTTCTAAACCACTTTTGATAATTTTATTTTCCACTAAGTACAACCCTAACTATGGAAACTAATGAAGTCATAATTGTTTTGCAACCAAATAAATTCTTCAAACAAATCCTTTTCAGATTTTCAAATATTATTATTACTCTAAAAAAAATATAAATCCCTTTCTCCTTTTGTTTTAAATAAAAATTGGGGTAGTGATTTGATGGTGGGATCCAAAACTCATCTTTTCTTTTTTCAACTTATTTCATTTCAAAACAAACTTGGAATACTTTCACCACTTTTACATTCAAGTTAATTAATTTCAGAATCAGCCACTTTTACTTTTACTTTCTCATTTCACCTTTCTTTAACCATTTTATTTTTCTTAAATATAATTGATAGAAGAAATGAGAAATATTTTATTTAATCACAATTTGATATAGTTTCCATCCACTTGCTACTTACCAACTTTCTCTCCTATTAGCTTTCACATTTCTCTGATTCTTTCATTGTTCACTTTCACCTATCTTGCTTTTCTTTTTCTTAAATATAATTGATAAAATAAATGATAAATATTTTCTTTAATCACAATTTGATATAGTTTTCATTCACTTGATACTTATCAACTTTTTCTCCTATTAGCTTTCAAGTTTCTATAATTCTTTCTTTGTTCACCACTTACACCTTTCTAGTTCTCCTAAATGCTTTAAAGCTTCGCTAATATTCAATGTTATTTATTCATTGTCGATTGTGCCAACAATAAGAGTTACTAGTGGGTAATCACTTTTATCTTGGTTTATTTTAATTCATAGTTACACGGGTATTGCTCCCAGGCATTGGAGAGCAGGTAGCTAAAGCTCCCCCGCATGCTCTAAAACTGTACTTTGGAGCTTTTAGGGAGCTTCACTGCAGCCTATTTTTGAAGTTTTGGGAACTTCAATGCAATGAATAAGTGCAAACGTAGGTGTATTTGACATTGCCAGCTTGGGCGCTGCTTAAACTGTTGGAAATGTGTGAAGGGAATGGTATGCCGTTGGGTTTAGATTTGGATATGGGTCTGAAACTAAGAGAAACAACCTGTTTATGGAAAACCCTTCTATCCAAATGAAGATGAGGCCTTTGGCCAATCGTGATCTTTGTCATTGGAAAGCTATTCATTCTCCTCATATATGTGGATGGCACATAGATATAAAAGAATTTAGGAAGATTGTTGGCCACTTGCAAAAGCATCATTATTGCCCAAGCTGAATGGACAAAAGATGGAATACTAAAGAAAAAAAATAGTTGAAATTATGAAATATAAATATTATTAAAAAACATTTTTTAATTTAATTTTCATATTTATTTAAATATAAAATGTATATTAACTTGGAAATTTATAATTTTATTATACAAACTCTTTTTAAAATAACATTGGATTTAAACTCTATTGTTTTAATTTTTTTTAATTACTATTAATATATATTTTATTTTTTCTTATCTCTATTATAATTAGATGTAGTGTATATAATATTGGCTAGGTTACATCAAGGGCCAAGAATTGAACCAATGACTTAACATAAGTGTTGCATGAAATCACCTAATAATCGAGTAATAACAACTTTTTTCCTTTTTGAGAGTTCTGCATGTTTCTTTGCTTGGAAGGAATTTGATTGAAAAATTGTTAGATTAATATTTTGATTTTTTTTGGCAATGCTTCAAAGTTCAATTTGTTACATGTTTCTTTTCCTTTGGAAAACAATTTTGAAATTTCGATTGGCAATTTGGATGGAAATAATAACTTATTTTTATTTAATTTTTAATATATATTAAATTTTAATATATTATATTATTGTCCCTCCCCACTTAAGTTTCCTGTAAATTTGAGAAATACTTCTAGCCTTACCAGATATTCGTTCCCACATACCTGAAGTACCCACGTACCTTAAACTTGTGCAACATACGAAAATTGTGTCTGTTTAGTTTTGAATTCTTAAAACTTTGAAAGAATGAATCTTGTTTCTAACCACTCCGAGTGAACAATTCAGGTTCGTGGAATTAGCCTGGTTGATGAAAATGAGGATGAACCATCTGTCGAAAACTTTGAACAATCTTTCGAAAACCTTGCACAGCCTGCTCGCACTCGTTTATTGAGTAGCGGGTTGCAGTTGCTTAAGGCTAAAGGTTATTTGGTCGAACGCCTATTCAATGTTTGCCGCCAGTTACCAAACCTAATATATTTAGATTGGCTGAACTGTCCCGAGTCCTCCTTCCCTTCCTGGATTCCAACAAAGAATTTGAGAGTTTTACATATAGAGGGATATTATAATTTTTTTTCGAATGAGCTTTATATTAAATTAATGTAAATTCATTTAACACAAATTTATTGAGATTTTTAATTTAATGTAAATTTATTTAATAGAAATTTACGTTGAA
>APFE031144069.1:46314-74563 GCA_000404065.3 Pinus taeda
AATAATACATTCATATTTATTAGCAAAGTTTATTAGTCATTTAATTTATATGGTTGCACTAGTAAAACAATTGATCACTACCCTAGTTGCTTTTCAATACAGATTGAATGTATCATACTAAGTCCTTAAATAATTATCTATACTTGTTAAGATTTGATTGAATATATCATAGTTTTGACAAAACCTATTTTTTTTAATAATCAATAAAAATTAAGTCTTATAGAAACAAATAAATTATAAGGATTCAATTCTCATTTTTTTATAAAGATTTAATGGCTCATTAGGGGGAAGCTAGGCATTAGCAACTATGCAAATTACTTTTGTTCTAAATTTTATTCTTATCCTTTTTTTTTTCCATAATGTCTTTGGAAAGTCTCCAAGAACTTTCTTGCATTTTATGAATGATAGTTGAGTTAAATTCCATTAAAATAAGCTTCCTCACATTCCATGAAAGGTGCTTATGGTATAAAACAATATGCACGCTTAACCAGGCAACCAAACTTGAACGGATTACCTATTAGTAATCTCTTCCTTGAAACTAGCTTATATAAACTGATTGAGGTAACTTATTGGGTTATATATTTAAAGGAAAACCTTATGGTATTTCCCCATATTCTATACAATACTTGAATGGATGAAAAATCAAATACCACCCAAAATATTAGCTAGTAATCTAATGGAATTTAGTAAGATTAGAACCAAATACCTCACATTGAACTCCACCCAGAGATAGGCTAGGCCATTCAAGTGGATTAGGAAAACCCACTAGAATTTATTTGTATCCATTATGTATTGTTTTCTCATGTATTGGTGTTGAAAAATCTCTCAAATACTCTTTGATTTACCTATTACAACTTTTCATATAGATATTGCTTTGTAATTATGTCCTCAACATTAACAAAGGAGTCCATTACAAAAATTGAAAATGGAAAAATAGATTCTAGACTTTTTCTCAAAATCTTGAACCTTATAATAAGTTTCAAAAGGAGGATATACTATCCTCCTAGTGAAGGTTGAATTTTTTTTGTGAACAAGAATAAGGATTATCACCTAATGAAAGCCCCAATTAAGTTTGTACTCGTTTAGTGGAGTGATATTTATGGATATGTTGGCTAGATTGTTACCAAATAATTTGAAATTGATTAAAGCCAACCTACAAGAATGAAAATAAGTTAATACAATCTATGAACTAATATAAACCAATCCAATATAATTTACTTATTAATATCTACATAACTGCATATCCTTATCAAGATAAAGTATTAAATCAAATGAAATACAAAGATGAATTATTCATCATTAAATAAAGAAGGAATTCATTTATGTAATGGCATTGAATGCACAAAAACGAATATTTTTATTTCTACAAATTTTTATTTCTCTAACAAATGTAATATCATTTACTAGTATTTGACCATTATAAATATTGAAACATAATAACATAATATTCCATGACAAGAAATTATACATGGAGAAGTAAATGACTAACATATGTATACTTTACATAAATGCAAAATCATCATCCATAATCCAATTACAAACTTATGTCTCAAAAGATGCTTTGATCCATCCTTCAATTAAAACTTCATAAAAATATATTAGTTCAAATTAAAATCATAAAACATATGAGAAAGGAAATTCCAGTTTAAAGCAAGAAGAATCTTGTTTTTTAAAGAAGAAAATACAATCATAGCAAGATCTCTAGATGTAGACAAAAAAGTCTAGCCTCCCAAGCCAAAGAATCCAACCATTGCTTTTAATTTCCATATCCCTTTATATAGATAGATTTTGTCCTTTTTCTCCAATGCATAGTCCATAATTTTCTCCTCAAGAGGAGGAAGTTGTTTCCTTTTTGTTGTTCTTTTTCTTGAAATATTTCTCCCATTGATTGTAGACATCAATTATAAGGGAAGCATGTGTTAGATTTAGATTTTCCAAAGCCATTTGACATAGATAGACCCTTTTCTCTGATCTTTTACTTCTTTTTCATATACTTAGAAAAGAAGTTTGCAATAGCTTTGGTGCATTATGTTGGTAGAGTTAAACATTTATTGAGTGGTTTATTACTTCATTTATTTATCTTTATGGTTTTTTCTTTACTTTCATCTCAATTTTCTTCAAGACCGATTAAACATAGCTAATTTGGTGGAGCTTGTGTGATATGACCTAAATATAGAAGATTGTAATCTTCCATAAAATCTAAAGCTAAATTCTATAATCGAGAACACTAATCACTGGCTTTTTCAACTTAGTCATTCACATTTTAACATTTTTTTTTTTGTAGGCTCGGGCGGGACTCTCTGATTTACATGTCCATTAAGTACCCCTCAACGGGGGAAGGGTAGCCTAAGATTTGAACCAAGACTTCCGGTTCGGTGAGACTTCATTTCCACGGCCATTGCCGCTTGAGCTACCCCATGTGGACCGCATTTTAATATTTTGTTGCCCAAGTACCCGAGAATACTTGAATATGCAATTTATTCTCCTTAGTAACTTTATCCATATTAATTGGTTTTTCTTTCAATTGCCACTTTATGACATTATTAAATGTATCTTGTGTGGCTTTCTTAAATCATCTATTTGTAATTATGCTTGATCAACATATTTAATAAGTTCATGATAAAAATGATGTATTTTTGTCACCTTATTGAAGTCTTTATCTTAAATACTTTTCAGCTAGAAAGTTGTTAAATTTCCAAATATCCGCTCATATTTATTTCTCACTGCATTAATTTTATTCCCAACAATTTATTTATTAAAAAAATAATTTCTGAATTAATGAAAAATAAAATCATTGGTATTTTAATATCTATAAATATATATACATTAGAATTAAAATAATAGAGATCAATATCACATTGCAAAAATAATTCACCCACAACAATTATCCTTCATCTATTAATATAAAAAATCTAGATTTTTGACCCACAAGCATACAAGAAAAAATACAATAACTGGAATCTGTAACTCAACCCCCACAAGATGAAATCGGCCCAAGGAATCCAACCACCTGGAAATCAACCTTTGAAGGAAATTGAATTGGATAAATTTCGCCCAATCAATTTGCTAGAAAATTGATCTTGCACCTTCCCACTAGCTGCTATTGCACCTTAGGAAACTCGACCTCCAACAAATTGGCTACTCTAATAAAATCAACCTTTCTCTCTTCAGTGACTCAAAAGTGCAATATACATAACTTATCCTCCTAGATTCACCCTCAAATTCTCCCATACATCTCCTCGCCTGGGCTTCAGTCTACTGAGCCACTCGCACTAGAGAAAATTACTCTCTCTTGTTATGACTTGCTCTCTTGAGTTATTATGTGTCTTCACCTCTTTGCTAGGATTCTTTTATAATCTTCATCAAACCCAAACCCTTAACCCTAATCTCCCTTCTATAATATATTGCATATCAATGATTGAAAATATTTCTAAGTCACTTAAATATTTAAATTATTTATCCTTAGAAAATGAATTAATATTCCACAATAATTAATTGATTTTAATTATTGTACTTTTCCAAAGTTAGACTTAGGAAATAATACATAAATCACTTAATCCACCAAGAAAGCACCTAAAAAGTCAGTACATCATCTTCCACATGCTAAGACACAAAGAATATGCAAAATACCTTTCAAAGACACCACAAGCTTCAACACTCTCTCCTAACAAGGAAGGGCTTCTCCACCACGCCCAACTTATCTCGACACTTCACAAAATTTCATTTCACTAGAGGCTTAGCATGAATATCTACCATCTGCTCCTTTAGAGAACTATATTGTAGTATCACAACAACTCTCTAGACCCTATCTCTGATGAAGTGATATATTATCTTGATGTGCTTGGACTGATCATGAAACACGCAATTCTGAGAGAGTTGGATGAAACTTTGATTATCATAGCAAATCACCATTGACTTCATCTACAGATCAAATAGTTCTACAAGCCTCTTGCAAATCCATATTGCCTCAGAACTTGTAATACTTGTTACCATGTACTATTCCTTTGTTGAATTAAGTTCCATTGATTACTACTTCCTATTATACCACTAGATCATAGTTGATCCCAAGCTTAAGCAACATACATATGTAGAGTTTCTATTCATAACACTCCCTTCCCAATCATAATATGTGTACCTTTACAACTCAACTCCTCCAAATTTGACATATCTTAAATCAAAGTCTATTGTACCTCACATGTACCTCAACACCTGCTTTGTTGGCACCTAATGAACCAGTCTTGGCTCCACCATGAATTGGTTGAGTTTGTTCACAAAAAAACATATATCCATCCTGGTATTGACTAGATATATCAAGGAATTTGTCAAATGGATATACAACATGGGACCCACCAAATTTCCTTCAAAAGCACTTAGCTTATTCAAGTTAGTGATTATTAGTGTAGACATAGGCCTAGAATCCTCCATCTTCAACCTCTTCAAGATCTCACCCACATAATTTCCCTGTCTAAGGAAAATCTCTCTTAGCTACTGCCACACCTTCAATACCAAAATGTAGTGCATTAAACCGATGGTCTTCATCTAAAAATCTAGAGAAAGATCCTCCTTGTACATCCCTATGAGTTTCTTCGATCCTATCAAGAAGAGATCATCCACATAAAATACCAAGATAAGTGGATCACCCTCAACAAGTACATAGTACAAGTTGGAGCCTACTCACTCTTGGTGAAGCCCGAACCAAGAAGATATCCATTTATCCTAGTGTACTGTGAGTGTGGCATACCATGAGTGTGGAGCCTCCTTTATCCCATAAAGGTCCTTCTTCAACCTAGATAAATGAGACTCTCTCCCATCCACCCAAATCCTTGAGACTACTCAATATACACATCCTCCTTAATCACCCCTTTGAGGAACTTAGTATTCACATCCATTGGATGTATCCTCTACCCCATCTATGAAGCAACAAACATAACTGATTTAATGGATGCATATTTGGTGACAGGTATGAATGCATCCTCATAATACACTCCCTCCTTCTAGGATAATCCTCTCGCCATGAACTTGAATTTGTACTTCACGATACTACCATCAATTTCGTGTTTGATCTTATAGATCCATCAAGAAGTGATCATAGAATTTCCCATCAGTATTTTTTTTTTCTAAGTTATGTTAATTCTATTAAGGTAAGAGGAATATCATACACAGAGGCCAAAGCCTGTACTTAGCTATGCCAGAGGAAAGGCATCAACTAGTAAAAAGCAAGATTTGAACTGCCCAGAAGGGAAACCAGTTCTTAACTGAAGTTTCTCAAAAATATGATCTTGCTACCCACGCAGGGGAAACCAGCAAATTAACAAGTTTTGCATCATTGTATCTGAGGAGACTAAAAAGGTAAACCCAAATGACGAGCCTAAAATTTTAGTGTTCCCTAAGAAAAAACCATTAAAAAACAGAAACTGAAGAACAAAGTCCCAATGAACCTGAGACATGTGGCAGCTGAGTGGCAGTCTACTAGGCAGGCACGTGGCATGTTGAATGGCAACAAGGTGGCAAACCAGGTGGCAAACACATGGCATCGAGGTGACGGCTAGGGACGTGGCGGTGACGGAGGATGCTCCTCCACAATGAAGCATCTGTACTCGTCCATGGCGCCACTTTCCAGTGGCGTAGTCTCCATGTCGCCGATATGCAGCTCCGGTTGCTCTTCCTCGATGATGCTGCAGTATTCATCGATGACCCAATTCATGTGTGGAGCCATTTCGACTTCCTTCCCTGTGCGTCTGGTTGGTAGCTCTGTGCTTCGCTCCCTTGCACCCTGAAGAATCAACTGTGCCAATTCTATTTTGGCCTTGGTTTGGCTGCTCCCCGTAGTGGTGCATCCTCCCTCAGTAATGCCTGAGAACCTCATTGCTTCAGTGCAGCCATCACCCATTGCTCTATGTTCCTCAGATGTGGTAATTCGATTGCCAACTTCAGAGTCTTGTGCCTCCGAATTTTTCTTCTCATGAAAATTAATGGTAATGGTGGCAGTGATGAGGGGTTGGTTCAGGGCTGAGAAAAAGGTAAATTGAGCATTTTGGGAGTGTGGTTGAGGAGTTGGTGCAGTGCTTCTGGGAGAAGGGCCGGAAGTGGAGGGAGGTCTAGCAAAGGCCCCCGAGTGGAAACGACTTCTGCCACTACATGTATTAGGGTAGCGGCTAGTGTTCTGCTCAGCCAGAGAGGAGGTGGTCTCCAAAGTAGAAGAGTGCCTGGAGTGACTCAGGATCCCTTGGTTCCCACCTCTACGGCTGCACATCCTATGGCGCACCATGCTTTCTACAATTGGAGGCAATTTTTGGTCCGAATTGGGCGCAGTGGGCTCCGGCGTTGCAGTGGAGCTAACAGGAAATTCTGTAGCGGGATGAGCTACTAGAGCTAAGGGAATGAGAATTTTCAAATTCAAGTTGTGGGCGAAATGGCTGCCCGAGCCAAAATCGATGCAGCAATAAAGATTACAGCGTCTCCCAGTGGTTGTGCGGGAACTGGGCACCACCATTGCATGAGGGCAGAGGCATTGCAAGGGTTGAGGTTGCAGAAGAGGAATGGCAGGAGCAGAAGTGGTATTTTCCCAAGAGCCCATCGTTGCGTTGGGCCGAGGTTGAATTCGGTTATCAAAGTGGTGGCAGTGTTCATTCAAGGCACATTTATGGTGATGGTTAATGCCATATTTGGATCTCTGTGCCACCCTGTGGGAGGCCATGTGCTCTCTCCACATGCCAACCCAGTTGGCAGCCACCTCAGTGTCCGCTATTTCCACCCACATCTGGGAGATGGGCATCCTTATGCACCAGGTTAGTGCAAGCTTGCAATTGATTGTGGTCATTTAGAATGTTGATTGGGCCAGAACGTAGGATCTGGTCCTATTCCACTCCAATGTTTGCCAAGAGATCTGAAACTTTATTGCTATCCCTTTTGACATGAATAAAAGTGATTTCTCTCCTATTTTTCACCCATTGCTCTATTACTTCAAGCCTGGCCATTAATCTCTAGCTTTTGGCAACTCTCGAAGCAATGCTTCCTTGTTGGATTTGAGTAACCATATTGATTAGAATTTAGGAGTCCCCCTCTATTATGATGGGATGAAAATTATGTTGGTGACCTAAGTTCATACCTTATCATAAGATTTCCAGTTCTGCAGAGTTATTCATATCCCATCCAATGGAGCCAAAGTACATTAGAAGGGGTTGGCCCTCATCGTTTCTGAATATGCCCCCATGTCCTGCTTTGCCTGGGTTGCCCTTGGAGGCACCGTCGAAGTTTAACTTAATCACATTTTGTGGGGGGTGAATACAATGTGAGAGCTGCTTGGTAGTAGTGCCATATCTATTGGGATCCAATTGTGCTTGTTGGATCTACAGGTTCCAATTTTCCCATATGCTTAGTTCCTAAGGCTGGGTGGGAAAGTCCTCAACACTGCATTGGTGTAGAGCTAGAGTTTCCTTGATATTCTGACATAAGTTAGTCCATATGATTTCTAAAGAAGTTCTTTGATTTTTGAAAATTCACTTGTTTCTTTCCTTCCAAATTGTCCAGAAAAGGAATCTTGGAAGAATTGTCCATAGCTTATTGAGAATTTTGCTGTTATAGGGCTTTGGAGTCTAGTTGTGAATGGTACCTTTTATATCCCCTAGAAGTCTGCATGGTCGCTGACATCTAAAAGTGAGCTTTTCACAGGGTTGGTTAGCCATGTGGTAGGAGTCCATGAGGTCCTGAATAGTTTCTTCATGGTTTTGATAGTTAGGACAATAGGATGGTCCCTGAAATCCTCTTTTGATTAAGTTGTCCCAAGTGAGAATTCTTTGGTGATATAGCAGCCAGGTGAAAGTGGAAATTTTTGGCCAAATCCCTATAGTCCATATATGATTACAAGCAGGATCTGTTAGTTCCTGTGTTTGGAGCATTGGCTGGTATGCTTCTTTGGTGGTGTATACTCCTTTCGGTGTATATCCCCATTGAAGTACATATTTTCCAGTATTGAATCTGATTCTTCTACTGGTGAGTTCTTTGTGTAGCTCCAAGTTATATGCTTTTGTTTCTTGTTGTGTTATTTGCACAGAAGGTTTCCATTACCTAAAGCCCTGTGTGGTGCTGAGAGTCTAGAATTGTGCTACATTATCTTCCTGGTTAATATCGTTTCCATTGTGATTTGTGCAAGGTAAGAGTTTTGCAATTTTTGGTCTTTGTTGCCATGAATCCGTCCAGAAGCGTGTTGTCCTCCCGTCCCTTATCTCCCAAAAGCTATGCTGTTGGATGACCTCTCTGTGTTGCTTTGCCACATTCCAAATTAGGGATCCTGTGATCGTGGTAGTTATCCTTATTAGCTCTTGTTGCGGTTGATTGTTTGCATACTTAGCAGTCCAAAGTTGTGCCCATGGCTTCTGTTGGGCAAGAGACCCATTGCCACCAAATACGTACTCCCATCAAGGTATTGCTATGTTGTGGATCATGTAAGCCTAGGCCTCCCTGCTTTTTAGGCTTGCAAACCTTGTCCCATTTTACTAATGGCCATTTTCTATTTCGTCCTATGGAACTCCATAAGAAATTGTGTTGCAGATTTGTTATTTTCTTTAGCACCCATTTCGGTGTAGAAAGAACTGAGAAGAGATAGAGGGGCATAGATTGTAGGACTACCTTTATTAGGACTAGCCTGCTTGCCATGTTGAGGGATTTGTGTGTCCAAGACAATAGCCTACTTTCCATTTTCTCAATGAGTTGATGTTAGGAAGCATGCTTTAAGGCTGAATCTATAAGAGGGGCACCTAAATAATGTGAAGGAAGTTTGGCTTGAGAGAATCCAATGATTCGAGCAATGATTCTTTGAGTAGCTACAGGAGTATGGAAGAAGAATAGTTGAGATTTGGCATTATTGATAGTGGTGCTAGAGTCTTTTGAGAAGGTATCTAGAAGAGCTTTATAGGTGTGGGCTTCACTGAAAAAGGGATGACCAAAGAGCATATTGTCAACAACCAATTGTTGATGAGTGATCGTGGGGGTTCCATGTACTGATATTCCTCTAAGTTCATGAGATTAAATGGCTTGCTTTATAAGATTACCCAGACCTTCAGCCATAATGATAAAGAGAAATGGGGATAGAGGGTCACCTTCACGGATTCCTCTGGAAGGGGAGTAGGGTTTGGAGGGGATCCCATTGACTAGAACAGAGCAGAGTGGAGAGGAAATTAGGGTCATAAGCCATCTAACCTAGGTCGGGCTAAATCCGAAGGCAGTCAACATCTGTTTTATGTAGGTCCAGCCGAGCTTGTCAAAGGCTTTAGATAGGTTTATTTTCAAAAGCATACCTGTCTGTTTGTTTTTCTTTAAGGAATGGATGGTTTCATGAGTCAGAATAATGTTGTCCAGGATTTGACGTCCTCCTACATATCGAGATTGCTTTGGTGAAATGAGAAGAGAGAGGAGTGGTTTGAGGCAGTTGGTAATGACTTCCGAGATAATTTTGTATATGACATTGAAAAGTGCAATGGGCCTAAACTTCTCTGGAGTGCTTGGCTGCGCTTCTTTGGGAATAAGAATGATGAAGGTTGCATTGAGCAAGGGAAGTAGCCAATGCATGACTCGTGATTCTTCGACCACATTCCATACATCTACTTTGATTAAGTCCCAAAAATGATGGTAAAAGTTAGAAGTAAAATCATCAGGTCCTAGCGCTTTCCCAACTTTCAATTTATTTGATGCCTCTTCGACCTCCGTTAGGGTGACTGGTCTTAGCAATAACTGATTATGCTCCTCTGTTATGAGTCTAGGAATGTGCTGAAGTATCTCGTTGATGGCAGGCTATCTGTCTATAAGCAACTCTTCATGTACTATTTTGAAGTGATTGGTGAGCTCTTTCTCTATATCTTCCTCTTTCTCCATTCTGTATCCTTGTGAGTTTTGAATGTTCGATATTGTATTATTCATTCTTCTTTGTATAGTTGTGCGATGAAAAAATTTGGTGTTTCATTCCACTTCTTTTAGCCATCTAATTCTTGACTTTTTTCTCCAGAGAAGTTCCTCTTGTCTCCTTCTTTCGTCTAATTGTGTTAGTAGGATTTGTTCATGTCTGGTTAGTTCCTCTGTTCTGCCTTCTATGATGATCTTCTAATGTAGCTCTTTCATTCTTTTCTCAAGAACTTTTTGCTCTTGAAATATGTTGCTAAATGTGGTGTAATTCCAGGTTTTGATTTTCTTTTTGATGTGCTTCATTCTTTGCTGGAATTGATACATGAGTGAGCCACCATTGGAAAGGAAGCTTTCCCATGCTTATTTGACCATTGTTTTGAACTTAGGGTGGGTGAGCCAGAAAGCTTCAAATTTAAATGGTTTTCTATTTGATTTTCCCAGATCTTTCCATTGCAGAGAAATGGGCCAATGGTCTGAGCCAACCATGGGGAGAATGGAGGTGCATATATGACCACCTAGATGGAAAAATTTGTCTGAGATTAAATATCTATCCAACCGTGATGATATTTGCTGTGAGCTTGCTCTTTTGTTGTTCCATGTGTAGGTGCCATTATCAAATGGTAAGTCTATTAGACCATTGTGTTGAATGTATTCTTTGAAGTTATTGCTTTCATTGCCTAGCTTTCTTCTGCCTACAAGTTTTTCCTCTAGCCATGTGATCATATTGAAGTCACCTCTTGTGATCCAGAGTGGATAAGCTCTTGGATCATTAAGAGTCTCCAATGTTTCTAGCAGCGTGGTTCTTTGCGTGCCATCCTAAGGGAAGTATACATTAGATAAATGGCCATGTATATTGGTTCCGATTAGATGGAACGTTGCTTGAATGAAATGATATGAGGCATGGAAATTTGTTAGGGAGATATGCTGAGTGTTCCATGCTATGGTGAGACCTCTCGAGGCACGTGTTGCATCTACTGTCACAGTTTGACATCCTACCCAGGCTTTGGATAATATGGAGGCTAATGTACTAGTGCTACATTTCATTTCCTACATGAATACAATGTGTGGTTTTTCTTGCTTAATCATGTTCTTTATCATTTTGTACTTCCTGGGACCATTAAGTCCTCTTAAATTCCATGAGATGAGCTTCATGGTTGACCTGTAGGTAGGGATCGGTAGTATTTTGTCAACTTGGAGCACCTTCCAGACTCCACTAGCATTTCCCCAATTAAAATGGTGCACTGTAGATCTGTCTTTCTACCTCTTTTCTTCCCATCTTTTATGATATGTTTTCCATCCCATTTACCTCCTTGTTGTATGCCCAAAATATTATGTTTATGCACTCTTGTTAGCACTACTTCCAAATATTCCAGTTGTCTGTCTGGTATTGTGTCAAACTCTTTCCTTTTGCAAGCTTTCTCTAGACTAAAAATGTCTATATCTCTAAGATCAAAGCTTTCAGGTTCTTCTTCCATTAAACTTTGCTGACTGCCGCCCTCCATATGGGTTAATGGCTGAGGAGGTTTTGCCAGTATATCATCAATGTCCATAACTTTGTCGGACAAGAGGGCTTTGTTATGAACAGGGTTGGGGATGGTTTGCGAGTTTGAGGCATGCATATCAGAGGTATTAACTTTCAATGGTTGACTGGTTTTATTTTGAATAGGTATGGAGGACAGATTGGTGGATGGAATAGAGGTTGGCTTTGCTGTCACAGGGGGATCTGATTTAGGCATATCTAGGTTTGACAAAATATCAAAGATGTTGCTGGAGAATGGCACATCTGATGATGGAGTAACATTTTTTGGTGCTGTGGGAGGTTTTTTGGTATGCCTTTTTCTACTGGCCACTTTGGTGAATCCTTTTGGATCAGACTTACCTCCATTTTCTGTGGGTTTAGGAGGTGTGTTTAAGGGACAGCCACGGAAAAGGTGTCCATGGGCATGGCATCTCCTGCATCTGAAGGGTACATGTTCATAATATATAGGTTGTATCCATTGAAATTCGTCGTACAGGAGACTTACCGAGTTTGGGAGTGCCTGGCCCAGCTTCATGTATACGCAAATATGAGCATAGGATGTGTATCTTCAAAGCTTTGTTTCCTCTGTTGCCTTTATGAACCCACCCAATCCATTGCCAATGGCTATGAGTGAGTCTTCATCCTAGTATTCCAGGGGAAGCGAGTAAATGCAGATCCAGACTTGCGCCCAACTGAAGTCTTCCTAATCTGGGTTAAATCTTTTGACCTAGTCATCTAGAGAAAGACCTGCTGCATTGAAGAAATAGGGTCCTCATCCAGGATTCGATTTCGGTCTTCAAAGCAGTTGAAGATAGTTGTGAAGAAGCCTTTTGGGCCCAACTGTAGAGTTACATGTCCTTTGGGCTTCCACTTTGAGGTTATCCATCCTTGCAGAGCTTTTTCAGTTGGCCAATAGCCTATAAATTTTCCAATCAGGGCATGGCCTCTCATGTATGGTATTTGCACATTGATCCTATGACTGGGTAGCTTAATCTTGGTTCGTTCTGTAGTAATGGGCTTGCATGTGGATGATGATTCTTTCTTTGGTTTTTCATATGCTGTCGGTTTATCTCCTTTCTCATTTTCTAGATCCTCTTGTGCTTTCTTCTCCTGTCGCTGTGCAGGCCGTACCTTTGGCGTCTCTACATTCTTAGTTCCACCTTCAATTGGGTCTTCATTGTTGTATTCTTTGGGGGGAGGCGCTGATCCTCCCCCATCGGAGTATTCATTGTTCTTCGCTTTTAGAAGTGCAGAGCCTGTATTGGCAATAGTTCTGCTTGGGCCTGAGAGGTTGCTTACACTGTCTCTACACTGTGTAAGGGTTTGTCAGAAACCCTAGTCTGCCATTTTCCTTCAGCTCCTCTTAGCACCTGTGGAATTATTCTCGAATTTCCCATCAGTATTAGCATTAGGTCCCATACATCATTTCTCATGATAGAACTATATTGATCAACCATGGCATCCCTCCAAACCTACTCATTTCTATCCTCCTCAAAAGTGGAAGGCTCAAACACGTTGGCGTTGCTCGATAATGCTAAATAACTATAAAATCTTGTTGGTGATCTCCTATACCTGAAGGTACTATTGGGAGCCTCCACATTCTCCTCAACATATCTCAAGGCCTATTCAACCCATCTTGGGCTCCTCCTGGTAGAGCTTGAAGGAATATCTAGTTCATCGTCTAGTTTGACAAACTGTGTCCCTACTGCTAGTGCTACTTGTCCCTATTTAGCCTTAGGAGATTCTCACTCCCAATACTCTACCTTTTTTGGATCTTTCCCATGAGATCTCCTAAGAGTCCTCCGCTTATTGGGTATGTGTTATATTCTTTGCATGAGTAGTTTCAGGTGTTGTTATGTTATGTCAGGCACAACAGGGGTAGTATCCCCCTTGCAAGGGGTTTGGGGTAGCACCCGAATTTTTTTATTTTTATTTTTAATGCAAACCCAAGGATGGGGGGTGGACCCACCCATGATTTTGTGCATGTTTTTGGAAATGATGGTGTTTCCCATGGTATTTACTAGATCTGGTCAAGGGAACTATGATTATGTTCTAATTCAGGGTTAATGGATTGGGGGTTTATGAATGTTTCAACATGTATTTAATATATCATAACATTGAAAGTAGTATAATGAAAAATCAATCTAGTTTCCCTAGTTTTAGGTTCCAAGAGAAAAATATCTATGCATATGTTTTGTTCTCACCATTGTATATTTTTCTATTTTTAAAGAATTCGTTTGTAGGTAATTTTTGTTGAGGGTTAAAACCTTACCCATCATCAAATATGACATCCAAAATAAAGATCAATTTCATTTTTCATGTAATGTATACTTTTTATGCCTTTGAACCCTCACTATAGCCCACAAATACACCCCTTTCAGAGTAGGAATACAACCTAGTCCTCTTCTCTATGGGAACATGGACATAAACTCGACTACTGAAAATGGGCAAATGGATCACATATAGTTTCACTCATGTAAACAAATCCTTAGGAGTCATGTCCAATATCCCGTGAGGACTTCTCTCTACATATATATAGTTGTATTGTAGGCCTCTAACCAAAAAAACAGAGGAAATTCTTGGTCATAGATCATTACCATTGCTGCCTCCATTATGGTCTTGTTCTTCCTCTCGACAACACCATTTTGGTGATGGTTGTAAGGTACCATGAGTCCCTTCTTAATCCACGCTTCCCTACAAAAATCCTAGAACTCATTGGCGGTATAATTGCCCCCATTATTTGATCTCAACACCTTAATCTTATTTTTAGTCTGGTTCTCCACAAGAGCTTTAAACTGTTGAAACCAATCAAAGATCTCATCTTTGGCCTTTAGGAAGTACATCCAAGTTTTCCTGAAAAAATCATCTATGAGCATCACAAAGTATAAGGACCCTCTGATCGATGTTAGGCATAAGACCACAAATGTCTGTGTGCACTAAGTCTAGTACTCCCTTGTTGGTCACTTTAATTGTTTATTAATTCAACAACAAAGTGCTACATAAATTGTCAACCCAGGGAAGTCTGTTTATTTCAAAGGCTACACACCGTATGTGCTCAATCTCAAAAAACAATAAAAGTTGTAGTAATAAGTATACTAGTCACACCTTGTTCCAAAAAAATTGAAGCTCTACTCTGAGTTACAGCACAACAACCTATTGCAGACAATTATCAAAGAGTGCTTAATTTCATTAAAATGAGCAATCTAATAAAAAGAATCAATCTGCAAAGGAAAGCACTGGCTATGCTGTAACAGAGAACAGGACCCTATTCCACAAGAAGGAATCTTCAACACCTGTTTCTGGTTACTATACTCGCCAACTCACTCTGTGAACTCTAATTTCCAATAAAGCACTCACGGATTAATTGTAAATGAAATTGAGAAAGTAATGCAGCAATCAATTGGGAAAACAGAGTTCATCAATAACACATAAGCAACATTCAGTGAATAGAACTTTAACAAGGTATGAATGAAAAACACACTTAACACACTGCGGAAATGTATTGGGTGAATCTTTTGATGAAGGTGGGCCCTGTCCTCCTCACAAGATTCCCCACGAAGAGAGAACTAGAAAGAAATGTTTAGAACATTATTTTATTCATCCATCAATATGTCATGTTACAAAAAGATTCCAGTTCCTTCCCTTCAGCTAGCCTTTCCCATAGTCTGTCCCTCTCTAATGTAGATGTCTCCTCTTTTTAAAGAGGAGACATCTATTACAACTGATTACGTTGTAAGTCTATCTTTAACCCGATATGCAAAAATAGGGAAATTAGTTTTCCCATTAACAAAATGTTGTTACAATGGTTATGGTAATGCTGAATTTGGATTGTGATCATTACATCCAGTCTAGCAGCTCCTTTGATGATCTTCTTCTGTTGCTGACAAATCTAGAATCCAAATCACAATTGTTTCAGCAATGTGGATTGTAATAATAAATTGTTTCAGCAACTATCCAATTCAATGATTAACTATGAAGATAACATAATTATATGTAAAATAATTTAAACGTATAGTAATGAGAAGAAGTATTGTATACCTTTGGAACAAATGGGTTAAAAAATAATATGAACTCAAATATAGGGAAAGAATGACATAATAGCAAAATATATGGTCAAGAAGGGACAATGTGGGGTCCTAACATCCCCCCCCAACTGAAAGGGTTGCATGTCCCCATGCAGCTTTAGTCTGAATCTGAGTCCAAATACTGGGCCTTACAGTGCAAATTACTTAGGCAGTAAGTGTAGAAGGTGCTATCAGCCAGTTCTCTAAAACCATAAACATTCTGTAATCTTTGCCATGTTGTTGCCTCCTCCTTTTTGGACAACCTGTAGTGAGCCTTATATTCTTGTGCTGGCAGCCATAGAATAGGGAAATTAAAATGATATCCTAACCATTTTTTGGCACACTATTGAATGCATTTTACATAGTTAGGTAGCCGTGAAATTGCTGCTTCAAGATTAAGAGGACTAAAGGGATGATATTCCTTCCTCTCCTTAGGAGACTGTTGCCAAAATAGGTTGTTTTGCCTGTAAGGCAAGAGCTCCCTTGGCTTTGACATAATGTTGGCAGTCTTTTAAGACTACTGCCTGTAACTGTCTGATGTGCTCGGTCATCCCTTGTTGCCTTAAAAAATGATGATATTCAACAATGAAAACGGCAACATTTTGTGGCTCAGATCGAATCCACAAAAGGCGATTTTCTTCATTATGCCTTGCTGAAAGGAAGGCATTCTGCCACGTGAGTTGATTGACAAGGAAAGAGACAAAGCCCCTGATCTGAATATCACCCACCAGAGGATTCATATTGAGCTTCCTATCCTTAAGGATGGATTCATTATGAAGATACAATTCACAGAGTGAATTTTGTTCACTGGTTGATGCCTCTGTGAAAGTTTTGACAAAATGTTGAGGTGTAGATACCTCATGAGGTCCCCCATCTCTAATTTCCTTTACTTGGAAGAACGCTAAGTGTTTTGTGAGAAACAGAGAGTAATTAGAGGATGGTTTCCTGGTGGCCAATAATCTTTGAACCAAATCAAACATGAGAGACAATCTAGTTTTTAGCTGTTTATTTTCCTTGTTCTGGGCACGAGACTGTTCCAAAACTTCCCAGTTTGTATATATGTGATTTTCCATGATGCTTTATGCTCCTACAAGATCCTCTCTTGCAACATAACATATTCTTTCTTCCATTTATCCATTTGTGCTTGAGTGCTGCTGGTCTGAGTGAAGACAGTCTTTGTAGGCCGAGCTTCAGTCTGAGTAAACACAGTTTTTGTAGAGCGAAGTACAGGACTTTCAGTTTTAACAATCACAGTAGGCCGAGGTATTTGTGGTTTAACCTCTTTTTCAAAAATGTTTGAAGGCCCTGCTGGTTCTTGTGTAACAGCAGGGCATTCCTCTTTGATTCAACAGAAGTAGATGCAGGGGTGGCTCCACGAAGTGGAATTTCAACTATTTTATAACCAGCTTGATGATAAATATTACCAAATTGGTTGCACATATATTCATTATACCAGTCTTTCTCTGTACTCTTCTCAACTGCGGATGTTGCATGAGATAAAGTATACAAAATAAGCTCTCTGTCATAGGCTTCCCTTGCCGTTATTAATTCCTGCTTGTAAGCTTCGAGTTTTGATTTTAGAAACTCATTTTCCTATAGAAGGGAAGCCAAGGTGATTGGGCTTTGTGTAGCAGTCGCAGCCTTAGTAGCTGATTCTAGTGAATGAATGGCATGTTGTTCCATAGTAGCTACATCATTTGCAGCCTCAGCAGGTGGTTCTTGTGTGGTAGTTGCTGAATCATCAGCTGGTTTTGTAACATCTACATCATCTTGAGCATCCAAAAATTTCATATCAGCAGATGGTTCTTGTGGGGCACTTGTTGACTCAGTAGTTGGTTCTTGTGTAACAACTACAATTTGTGCAATATCCTAATTGTTTATGTTTTGTTCATCAATAGGTGGTTCTTGTGTAGCAACTGCTGAATCAATAGCTAGTTCTTGTGGGGTAGCTATGTCTTGGTCATATGTTTTCTGTTCATTAGTAGGTGGTTCTTGTGTAACAACTGCTGAATCAGTAGCTGGTTCTTGTGGGGAAACTATGTCTTGGTCGTCTGTTTTCTGTTCATCAGCAGCTGGTTCTTGCGTAGTAACTACTGAATTAGTAGCTGGTTCTTGTGGGGCAGCTACATGCTGTACATCATCTTGGGTATCTAATTTGGTAGATCAGTAGCTGGTTCTTTTGTGGCAGCTGCTGAATTAGTAGCTGGTTCTTGTGTGACAACTACATTTTCTTAAAGAAATGATGTCACAAAATCCTGGGTGTCTTGCATTTCAGTACCCGAGAGTGAAACAAGTAAAGATTTAGGAACTTGGGATTGTGGTGAGGTGTGGGGTCTTAGGCTAATAGGTGGGGAATTTGGGATGGTAGTAGCAGTTGCTGCTTCAATAGATGTCCTCATTCATATTTGAGGTAAAAAGGCAGGGAAAGCAGTAGTTGTTCTTCTATGAGTGGGTTTTTTAGGGATGGTGACTTCTTTGGTTGAAGCCCTTGTTCATTTTTTGGGTAGGGAAGTAGTCTTTTCCTACCTTTTTCTTCTTAGCTTAGAAATGGGAAGATTATCTTCAGAATCATCACTAGGAATGTAGATAGTGGGATTAGATGATTCTACTAAATTATGGGATGGAGTCGATGTGGTTGAGATGTCAATTGGGTTGGCTGATGCAGGTGGTGGAATTTCTAGGGAATCAGAGATGCTCCCTGGTTATTGTGCGAAAGGATTTTCAACTTGCTGAGGGATTCCAGGGGTTTGTTGAGGAATTTCAGGAGGAACTTCGGGATTTTCTACATCTACTTGGGGAATTTCGGCTGCTATTTGAAGAATTTCGGCAGCTTCTTGGGGAATTTCGGTTGCTGCTTGAGGAATTTCAACAGCTTCTTGGGGTTCTAGGGGTGGGTTTTTAAGAGGAGGAGGATTCTGTTGAGCAAAACCCCTCTGAATTAATAGTTGAACAAGACGATGATGGGTGAGGGAAAGGAGTGGGTATTTCGCATTCATATAGTAATGTGACATATTTTTTAGACACCCAAGTAGATAATATGGCATATTTAACAGTCGACCATGTCTCAAATGATTTAACAAGACAAAATCATGCTGGTAGAATACCTGGTAGCGACCTTCGCAGGTGAGATAGTGCTTGACAAATTCAGCAACCGTCGACCATGGAAGTGGTAATGAATGAAGTGCGACACCCCCGCCTTTAGGCTCAACCCGTTCTCTTGGCAGAAGAAAGTCCTATTGTGCATTAAGAATGATGTGTTTATGACTAAACCATCGAATGCCAACGGCCGGTAAGCCTAAAACCTATGCTATATCATCCTCTGAGATTGGAATTCGAACTCCTTGAACAATAGAGTAGCCATCCTGTAGATTACATGCAAATTCAAGGACTTGCTGTGGATCGAATCCCTGAAGCCTCTGAAAATAATCTACCCGACTTTCCCACTAAAAAATCTGATATACTTCTGGGTGTAATTCCAATAAAGCTATCGAGCCGGGTTCATGTTGAATAGTAGGTCCTCCCATAGTTACTAGCTTCAGTAAAATGCACAGTGCAAAGCCGAGTTACCGCACCCAAGACAGAGTAAATTTTGCAAATGAGGTCATGGAATAATAGGACAGAGATGGGGTGATAAGACATGATCGTGGTAAAAAAATGATGGTGATTGGCGTATTGTGAAATTATGGTGTGTGATTTTGGTATTTCCCCCCAACTACAGCTAAAATAATGAGTTTAAATGTACGGAGATCGTGGTAATAATGTCATAATCTTCTCATTTAACTATAGTTTAATAATATTTACACATAGCAAACACATACCTCATGTTTACCTTTGATTGATATTCAGAAAATATAATGTGCGTTGCTAATAGATCATCAATGGTTATGGAAAATGGTTTTGAAATATGAGCGTAATTATATGAAAGGCCTTTATAACAGAGGAGGAGGCAGTGAAAGAACAAAGTTATAGAAATAATGCAATTGGTGATTCTCACAACGGAGAGTTATGTATGATAATTCCTTGAGGAGAAATGGTGTTTCAACAAGGGTAAAAATTAGTATTTTAGCAACAGGGAAAATGGGGAAAGGTTGGTGTTTCAGCAACGGGAAAATAGATGGAGATGGTGTTTCAGCAACAGGAAAGTGGATGGAGATGGTATTTTAGGGAAAATAAAGAAAAATGTTGTTATAAATAGGAAAAATAGGGGAAATGTTGCTAAAAATAATAATAGGGGACATAAGAAGAGAATGAATTGTGGATTAGAATGAGATCACAATGCTTCCACACAATGAAGCTTAAATCTTCTTTTGGTGAGATCGTTCTTTTTCACTGGTCTCTCCTCATCTAAGATCTGCAAAATAATCAATTGTAACATCCAACCATTGATAGGAATTATTAGTTTAAGAAATCTAATCTAATACTAAAAGAAATACAATTCAGAAATTAAATGTAATGAGGGGCAACGGGCTCCCCTAAAAAGATATAATGTGAATCTGCCATGCAAGTGGCCTTAAAATCCTCTTTAGAAATAGGTTGTTGGTATAGACGAAGCCGATACCCATTTACTAACAATGGTTTTCTAGAATCATCAATTGTTAGGAGCCTTACTGTCTCTTCCATTGGGAAAAACAATATCTATTTCGTAAGGTCCCAACCATCTTGTTCGTAATTTCCCTTGAAAATTTTCAAATCGAGAGTCATACAAGAAAGCCCAATTACCTTTTTGGAACTGCTTATGCTTAATAGCTTTATCATGCCACCTAGTTCTTTGTTGTTGAATCATAGTTGTTTGATGGATGGCATCTAACCTCTTTTCATCCAATTCCTGAAGCTGCTGCAACCTGACTGTCTGTCCATCAGTTAAATCAAGGTTAACAACTAAAGCAGTTCTCAAGGTTTTAATCTCAAATTCCACATGAAAAACAACACTTTTACCATAAACCAATTCATAGGGAGAAAATCCTGTAGTGTTCCTCTAGGTAGTTTTGTCAGCCCATAATGCTTCAGGCAGCTTTTGAGACCAATCCTTTCTATTTTCCTTTACTGTTTTTGTTAAAATGGCTTCTATGACTTTGTTTGTACTTTCCACCTGTCCATTGGCTTGGGGGTGGTAAGGTGTAGTCATTTTATGATGAATATGATCTTTTTGAAGCGTGGCTTTAAAACCATGAGAGTTGAAAGGAGGTCCTCCATCTATAACTAACTTTCTAGGCACTCCAAATCTAACAAAGATTTCTTCAAATAGAAAGTTTAAAATAGATTCTTCATTAGCTCTAATGAGTGCCTTAGGTTCCACCCATTAAGTCATATAATCTGTGCAAACCAATATGTAAACTCTTTGACTGGAAGGAGGATTGATGGGTCCTATAAAGTCTAAAGCCCATCTTTCAAACGGTTCAAGTATTACTTGGGGATTTAATGGCATTTCATCTCTATGATTAGGTTGACCCATTCTCTAACAACTGTCACAGGCCCGAACATATTTCTTCGCATCCTTGAAGAGTGAGGGCCAATAATAACCCATTCTAAGAATTTTATGTGTTGTTCTCTTATCAGCAAAATGCCCTCCACAAGGGCCATCGTGACAAGCCTTCAGGATATCATAAACCTCATCTTCTCTAATGCATCTTCGGATTTCATTATCAAGTCTTGTATGGAAAAGACACCCACTTATCCATCTATAATGAGCACTTTGTTGAATGATCTTGCTTTTCTCAAGATGTGATAGGTGTGATGGTAACTTTCCTGCAACCAGATAATTGGCAATGTCTGCATACCAAGGTGAGTGAGCAGATACTGCAAATAAATACTCACCAGGAAAGGAATCATCTACTAGAGTGTTATCATTAGCCTTTATCCGAGAAAGGAAATCAGAAACTACATTTTCTTTTCCTGGTCGATCTACAATTGTGATATCGAATTCTTGTAATAATAATAACCACCTGGTAACTCGAGCATTTGTGACAGATTTGTTCATTCAGTACTTAATAACTGAGTGGTCAGTATGAACAAAAGTAGGGTAACCAGTAATGTAATGTAGAAATTTATTAATAGCATAAATGATTCCTAAAAATTCCTTTTCAGTAACTGTGTAATTCAGTTCGGTAGGAGTCATATTCTTACTAATGAAATAGATAACATAAGGAAGATGGTTTTCCTCTTTTCCCAAGACATCTCCAATTGCAGTATCCGAAGTATCAGAGGATATATGAAAGGGAAGTGCCCAACCAGGTCCCCTTAAAATAGGATTTGTAGACAATTGATGCTTGAGTTCGTCAAATGCTTTATGGCAAAGATCAATCCACTTAAATTTAGAAACACAAACAAAGGAGAAGCTATTTTAGAAATTTTTTTGATAAATCTTCTGTAATATCCAGCATGTCCTAAAAAACTTCTTACATCAGTTTGTGTTCTAGGGATGGGAAGGGTCTGAATTATCTGTACTTTGGATGGATCTACTTGAATTCCTTGAAATGAAATAAAGTGTCCAATTACAATTCCTTCGTTCATCATCATATGACATTTTTCAGTACTCAGGGAAAGGTGAGCTTGTACACAACGTTTAAGTACTTTTTCAAGGTTTTGTAATGTGTCTTCAAAAGTCACACCATAAGGGGTAAAGTCATCCAAAAATATCTCCATAGAGTCATTAGGCATATTAGAAAAGATTCCTATCACTGCCCTTTGAAATGTTGCTAGAGCATTACATAGTCCAAATGGGAGAACTCTATAAGAAAAAGTTCCCCAAGGACTAGTAAAGGTTGTTTTGCCCTGGTCTTGGGGTGCAATTTTGATTTGGTTATATCCACTAAAACCATCTAAAAAGGAAAAGAATCTTTTCCTGACAAATTATCTAGAACCTGATCATTGAATGGCAAGGGAAAATGATCTTTTTGAGTAGCTTTGTTTAGAGCTCTATAATATACACACACTCTCCATTTTCCATTTTTCTTAGGTACTATCACCAATGGAGAAACCCATTCATTGTCAGATATGGGGTATATAAACCTTGCATTAAGCAATTTTTTAAGTTCTTCTTTAACAACTTCTCTCAAATTGGGATTCATTCATCGTTGGGGTCGACAGACTGGCCGACACCCTTCCTTGATATAGATACGATGGGTACATAATTCAGGGGAGATGCCCATCATATCTGTATAATCCCATGTGAATGCTTCCTTATTTTCACGAAGTAACTTCATTAACTACTGTGTTTCAGCATCTGATAAGTTGGGGTTTATGTTCAATGTTCTGCCAAGTTCGATTTCTATTGTTATGCTTTTAGAGGAGATAGCAGTTGATGTTTGAGGTAGATTTTCAGATTTAAGCTTTTCCTAGGTTTCAGGTTCCAAAATTATAGTCAACTGGTTATATGTTTCAGATGTAACCGAGGTGGGTTCATAAATAAAATTACTAATTACTTCATCCTTCGTGGTATCTTTAAGTGTTAAAGGTTGTCTGATAGTCAAAATGGGTTGAGTAGCATTATCATCGTAATCCAACCATACAGAATCATCGTTATTAATCATAGGTGTGGCATGAGGTAAAGGGTAAGCTGCTTAGTTTCACATCCATTAGAAAATGTCATTGAACCTGATCTATAGCTGATAAAAGCATCAGCCATAGCTAGCCAAGGTCTTCCCAAAATTAAAGGATGTCCCCCCAACTTTGTTTTAGTCTGCAATACGACAAAGTTAGCTGGGAATTCCAGGATTCAACTGAAATGATTAGGTCCTCAATAACTCCTTCTGGATTGATTGTGGAACGGTCAACTAACTCCCAAATGGTTGGTGTCTCTCTAATTACATTCTTTAGCTATAACAATTATGAGGTTTCAAGAGTCATAATATTTATAACAGCACATAGATCTACTAGAACTCGTGAAATAATAGTTTTTCCAATCTGTATTATAACCGTAGGATGGCCAGGATCACCATATTTAACAGGAGGAGTTTTTCCAGACATTAAAGCAAATAGATCACCGATAACATGAACTGTAAGGGGGTCCTTAGCTTTCCTACCAGGTTTCTTAATACAAATGTTTCTCATAGTTTTGGCATAAATTAGTACATCTCCGAGTGCTTGTAAAAGCATAATTTTGACATAAAGGTTCTGTAATTCCCTTGAAATATTAAAAGTAGGTGGTTCAGGTGTCTTAGTCAAAGCTAAATGCTCAGGGAATGGTGGTTCTACTGTTTCAGTAATTTTATTAGAGGGTGGCTCTGGAGTTTCAACACCCTTATTTGGTAAAATATTTCTTTCTATCTCCTCTTTGTCAGAATCAGAAGAGGTAATATCATCAATAATAGGCTAAACTATTCTCCTATATCGTAAATGAATATCATTACACTGTGTAGAGAAAACATGAGCATAGATTGGTTATGAATATCGATGAATTGCACAACTTTATTATTATTAGGGTTAGGGTTTGGTTGTACAGGCAACGAGGGTCTTATTGTTTGATTATTTGGTGGAGCACCTAGTGGTAGGGAGAGTGGTTGCTGAAACTGAGGGAACTGATTTGGGAACGGAATTTGTTTATCTCTGCAGTTTGGGTTCCATTGATTAAAATAAGATTGTTGTGGAGGCCAAGGAGTCCACATTGCAGGGTCTACAAAGGGAGGGCTTGTTTGTTGCATGGGTGGGAAATTCATTTGATTAAAGGGGGGGTATTGGATTTTGTTGAGGTTCAGGTAATTTGCTTGATTAAAAGAAGGATAATTATTCCAATGATTGGAGGATGTAAATGGCATATTAGAGTTGATATCTTGTCCACGTGGTTGCCATTTCCTTCTCTGTGTCAAAAAATAAATTGCTTCGGCTTCCTCTTCGGTTGGTTGTAATGCTACTTTTATTCCTGGTAAAGAAGGGCATTGTTGAGTTTCATAGTCCCTCTCACAAATGGTGCAAATTGGTACTTTTTCCAATGGGCACTCCCTTAGTGGATGTTTATCTCTGCATTTGGGACAAAAGCTAGCCAAAGTAGCTTTTGCCTTTGCTTGTTTCTTCTTAACCTGCAAGGTGTCAATCTGTGAAGCAAAAGAACTTAACATTTCAGTTTTGAATTCCTCAAGTAAATTACCTATTTCAGCTCTTGTTGTTCCTCCACTAGCTGATTTTTGGACTCTTGAATATGTATTATCCCTGCTTTTTGATCTATTCACAACTCCTCTTGAACATCTCTTGCAGAGGTTAACGATTTCATCATACAGTTATTTAGATATGTCCCCTTTACCAAGCATATTTAGCATGTCTAAACAATCATCCCTTACTCCTTTCAATAATATTGTTTTAAGGATATCTTTACTTACATTGGGGTGATCGAATCTCTGCAGATTGTATTGTAGTCTTTCCACAAAGTCTTCCAAATTTTTGTCCTCCTTTTGGACCATTTTAAATAGTTCCTCCCTTTTTTCTCTCAGCCGACAATAGTCTTGATATTTGGTCAAAAACTTCTCCTTCATTTGCTCCCATTTTGTGATCACATGACCTCCCAGGCTCATAAACCATCTTAGTGAATTTCCTTTTAGTGTTGCTGGAAATAGCTTCAATTTCTGAGCATTAGTAACATAATCATAACTTCTACACAATATATCAAACTCAAAAAGAAACTCATCAAGATCTTCAGAAGATAAACCATGGAAGTTAGGTAAGGCTGAGAGTGGGATATTCTTCATAGGAGTTTCCCCTCTGGGAAGATCCCCAATAGGAAATCCCAGGGTGGAGAGAGAATTCTCGCCTCTTCCCTCTCCTCCAGCTTGTCCCCCACCAAAGAGTCCTTCATTGTTTCCATCCATTATTTGTTCCCTTGTTGCACTTGCCCGATCTTCAGCGTTTTCCATTGGTCCCTCAATGTCTTGAACTGGTTCCTCAATGTCTTCTACTGGCTCCTCAATATATTCTATTGGTTCCTCAAATTCTTCTACCAGTTCTTCAGTATTCTCTACTATCTCTTCAACCCTTTCAGGGCCCACAACTTCCTCCGTTTCATAGTTTGTTTGGAGAGAAGGCTGAGTCTTTGTCTTCCGAGAGCTTAGCCTCTAAGAATTTTAAGCTTTTTATATAATCTCATCAATAAAAGTTTATCTTCCTCCTCTTCCTTTGCCCTTGCCACCTGTAGGATTAGTTTTCTTGCGTCCTCTCACGCATTCTACACATCTAAAAGAAAAACATTAATGCTTTTGAAATCTATGATTGCCTTCGCCAGAAACGGCACCAAAATGTTGCCCACTTTAGTTGTTTATTAATTCAACAACAAAGTGCTACATAAATTGTCAACACAGGGAAGTCTGTTTATTTCAAAGGCAACTACACACTGTATGTGCTCAATCTCAAAAAGAAATAAAAGTTGTAGTAATAAGTATACTAGTCACACCTTGTTTCAAGCAAACTGAAGCTCTACTTTGAGTTACAACAGAAAAACCTATTGCGGACAATTATCAAATAGTGCTTAATTTCATTAAAATGAGCAATCTAATAAAAAGAATCAATCTGCAAAGGAAAGCACTGGCTATGCTATAACAGAGAACAGGACCCTATTCCACAAGTAGGAATCTTCAGCACTTGTTTCTAGTTACCATACTCGCCAACTCACTCTGTAAACTCTAATTGCCAATAAATCGCTCACGGATTAACTGTAAATGAAATTGAGAAAGTAATGCAGCAATCAATTGGGAAAACAGAGTTCAGCAAAAACGCATAAGCAAATATTCAGTGAACAGAACTTTAACAGGGTATGAATGAAAAACACACTTAACACACTATGGAAATGTAATGGGTGAATCTTGTGACGAAGGTGGGCCCTGTCCTCCTCACAAGATTCCCCAGGAAGTGAGAACTAGAAAGAAATGTTCAGAACAATATTTTATTCATCCATCAATATGTCATGTTACAAAAAGATTCCAGTTCCTCCCCTTCAACTAGCCTTTCCCGTAGTCTATCCCTCTTTAATGTAGATGTCTCCTCTTTTTAAAGAGGAGACATCTATTACAACTGATTACATTGTAAGTCCTATCTTTAACCCAATATGCAAAAATGGGGAAATTAGTTTTCCCATTAACAAAATGTTGTTACAATGGTTATGGTAATGCTGACTTTGGATTGTGATCGTTACATCCAGTGTAGTAGCTCCTTTGATGATATTCTTCTATTGCTATCAAATCTAGAATGAAAATCACAACTATTTCAGCAACATGGATTGTAATAATAAACTGTTTCAACAACTATCCGATTCAATGATTAACTATGAAGATAATGTAATTATATGTAAAATAATTTAAACGTATAGTAATGAGAAGAAATATTGTATACCTTTGGAACAAATGGGTTAAAACAATAATATGAACTTTAAATATAGGAAAAGGATGACATAATAGAAAAATATATGGTCAAGAAGGGACAATGTGAGGTCCTAACACCCCTTAGACCTCGTCTTGTTGTGAGGATACACAACCTTTGCCTGCTTTCCAAGTGCACACCCTTTACAAACCCCATCTCGCTCCTCCCTGATATATGAAAAGCCTAACCATTCTTTGCCACACAAGGAAATATATGTAGTGTAGGTGTCCCATCCTCCTATGCCATATCTCATTGTGGTTGTCACTCTCATGTATGTGAGCCTTCACCGATTTTCCTCTCAATAGATCGAGATCTCTCTCCCTTACCTCAATTGCTTCTTGCTGGGATCATCTCCTTTAGACCCAGTAGCCACTTCACCTCTAATAAAGTTGACTTCTAGTCCTCTATCTTCTATGGCCAAAACCGAAAGGAGATTCTTCTCTAGATATGGTATGTATAATTCCTCGTTCACCTCCATGATACCACCTGAGTCCATTTGAAACTCAATATTATGATTTCCTTCTACTGCATACTTGGCCTAATTATCACCAATCTCCACATGTACATCCTAAATCCCCCTAGTCATGTTGGTGAATATTTCTCAAGATCCCATCATATGATGAGATGCACCATTGTCCAAAAAGAAGGCACCTCTTGTGATGGTTCTAGAAGGGAAAGACACCAAGGCAATGTTTTTCTCAAACTCTTCATCCATTCTTCCATTTGTGCAGTGGTTGTTGTAGCTATATTTCCCTTTCCCTTCTTCTTGTTTGGAAATTGAATGGAAAAATGCCCAAATTTTTGACAAGCAAAGAACATGATTTTTTTCATTTCCTTCTCCTTTCTATTCTATGAAGGCCCCCCTCCACTTTGGTTCTTTTTGGCCTTCCCTTTTCCCTTTTTTTCTTGTGCAACAAGAGTAAGCTCATATGTCTCCTCAATGCCCTTTCGTTGTCCTCTAGTTAATGAGTTCTCCTAGATCTCCTTCTAGATGAAATTACTCCACAACCATCTCCAATAAGGAATTTGTTTCCTAGCAAGGATCCCATATACAAAGGTTATCCAATGCTCAATGCAACCATTCAAAGAAACTTTCACTAGCTCGGAACCAGTCACAGATTCCCAACAATCGCAAGCTCATCATGAGCTTACTGGATCCTTGTGGGGTAAGATGTCATAGTATCATATCTACTCACCTTGATGTTGTTTTATTTCTCCCACAACACCATTTTCTTGTTTTTATTATGCTATGATAAAGGCCAATTATATCTACCCACATCTAACATCGGATGTCCTTACCTAATATGTGAGGAATTATTTGATCCCTCATACCATCCAAATTTATACACCTTGCTTTCATATCTTTAATATTATGCTCCACTAATAGGTTTGGATCTGAAGGAGTTTGAATGTATATGTTCACAATACTACA
>APFE031144078.1:841-37583 GCA_000404065.3 Pinus taeda
TATACAGAAGCATCCAGAACTACTCAAGCATTGAGGACAACACTTTTTTGAAGGAGAGGGACATGTTAGGTCCCTATAGTACTAGTGATGCCCCCATTACTATTGTATTTGTATCCCTTATTAATATTACCAGGCCCCTATTATCCCCATATTGTTATTACTATGCCCCATAGAATCCCTCTATTGTTATTTTTGTGCCTTTACATTATTATTGTTAGGTCAGCTTGGTTATATTGTGACCCCTTAGACTCCTATATATAGAAAGGAGGTTTTGTCATTTGTATCATCCAAGAATTGTTCAATTGTGTAATGTAAAAGGAGGCTACCCCCTCGAAGAGGTTGAATTCTAAGGCGTTCAACTATCTTTTCTATCTTTTTGTGAGCTGGTTTCATAACAAAGCATCTTTTTAATAAGTGTGAAGAAGAGGCCTTGTGCGTGAAAATGAGTGTGTGGAGAAAAAAATAGAAGCAATGTTCATACCTCCAAAATAAGGGTGGGAAAAATCATACATTTGTGCAGTGGGGTATTTATTCGAAGATGTAGGTTCATACATTATGGCGATCCTGGAAATTCATATTGAGCAATATATATATCAGCTTCTTTTGCACTTCCGCACTTGTGTAAAACTTTCTCCATAGTTTCACATTTGGCACAAGGAAATTTGAACTCTCGTATATAATAGAAAAATTGTACAAAGCAAATTCATATCCTAAAATTCATATTTAGCAATTGGATTAAATGAAGGTGAATGAAACATTCAACAATATTATCTAGTGTTTTCTTCCACATTTTCTGATCTCTACACAATAAAATCGTCCTTAGCATATCATTCCTGTTTCTTTAGCAAATCTAAGCATTCCCAACTCGTTCTTCATACTCAATATCATAAGTTCCTTCATTATCAATACCATATATTATAGAACCAAATATTGCAGTAGATCACCTCTTAGCCATATAAAGAGAATGAATAAAATTCTAGTTCCAGTTTCATGTATTGCAAAGCACATGACGATAATTTGAATGCTTGGAATTATTCAGATTTTCATATATTGTGTGAAGTATGGAGGTGTGGATTTATATATTGTGTGCGGCTCAGAAATTCATGTTGAAAAAATAGTGATCAATATTATATATTAGTTTCTTTTGCACCTCTACACTATGCACAATGAAAATATGTTTTCGCTAATATTCCTTCTCACCCCCACCCACAATTGAATTCTCCTCTCCACAATGAAAGATATAGGCCACAATCAAAGATAAATTTTAAGATATGTGTTTGTCCCAAAGTGCAATACATGTGGTTTCTCAACAATTCATCTTAGAATTATAATGGAATATTAAGATTATCATTATATCTCTAGCCACTACTACCATTGATACATTGTGCAGAGTGCAGAGGTGCAGCTTCATACATTGTGAGTGGAGTAGAAATTTATATTGAGGAAATACTAAGCAATATTATATATCAGGTTTTATTACACTTCTACACTGGCCCATATCATCACTTTGATCCTCTACAAAATCAAAGCTTCTTTCATATATCTACACTACACAATGAAATCTTTCTTTGTACCTTTGCATCTTCTCACAAGTGGTCACCCAACAATCTACCTTAGAATTATAATAGAATATAAGTAGAAATAATAAATCTTGGTATTCATGGCTTTCAAATACTATGTGCATTTGGTATTCAAGGCATAATATTGGTTCTTATTATCGAATATTAAATGAAGTGCCTTTTTAATACATGTGAGGAAGAGGTGTTGTGTGGGAGAATAGATGTGTGGAGAAAAAAATAATAACTTTCATCCACAATATTCTTACCTCTAAAATAAGGGTGGGCAATCATAGACTTGTGCAAAGGGGTATTTATGTGGAGGAGAAAATTCATACACTATGCAGAGCCTATAAATTCATATTGAGAAAATACGGATAAATATTATATATGGGCTTCTTTTTTACTTCCCCATGTCCACACTCCACATAATGAAAACTTTGATGCCATAGTGAAATATTTCTCCACATAATCAAATCTTCTTTCACATCTGCACACTCCGCACAATTAAAACTTTTTTCATAGCTCTACATTTGGCACAATGAAAGTTGAACTCTCAAATATAATGGAGAAATTGTACAAAGCAAGTGCATACCCAGAAATTCATATTAGGAAGTTTCATTAAATGGAGGTGATTGAAACATTCAACAATATTATCTACCATCTTCTTCTACACTTCCACATTCATGGATCTAAAAATATGAAATCATCCTCTACATATATTTCATGTTTCTTCAACAAATATTAGCATTTCCAACCCGTCTTCATACTCAATATCAGAAGTACCTTCATAGTCAATACCAGATATTATATAGCTAAGTATTGTAGCAGATGATTAGGTCCTAGCCATATAAAGAGCATGAATAAAATTCTAGTTCCAGTTTCATGTAATGAAAAGTAGGGGACAACAATTTGAACACGTAGAAATATTAATATCTTCATATTATTATGTGAATTGAAGAGGTGTGGATTTATATATTATGCAGAGCCCTGAAATTCATGTTGATCAAATAGTGAGCAATATTATATATCAGTTTCTTTTGCACCTTCTTACCCCACATAATGAAAATATGTTTTCTCTCATATTCCCTGCCACCCCCACCTAAAACTAAATTCTCTTCCAGACAATGAAAGCTATAAGCCACAATGAAAGCTAAACTTTGAGATATATCGGTTTCTTCAAAACCTCCACATCTGTGCATATTCACTTTACAAATATGCTTATACCATTAAAACGCACACAAATAAATGATCTATAAAATCAAATGCTTTTGGAACACATGCAATATTCACAAATTAATTAGACCAAATCTTATTTCTATTATTTTCTTCCATTGATAGATTCACATATCACTCATATGCAACAGAACACTAAAAAATCTCATCAATAAGATCAAGTGAGTTAATCGCATCTGTGCAAATATCTCCTTTCCTTCCTCTACTAGCCATTTTCACTTTGTACTTTCAAAACATTATCTCAATCAACAATGATTTCAATGCCCTTTAAGTGTAAATTTCTCGATATTCTAAATAATCACCATTTGTTAGTATTTGGTGTGTGAAATATATTTTACACTACTCTCTCAATAAATAGTAATTCAAGATACCAAAACCATTGTTTATGAGAACTAGTGAAAATAAATCTAGAAATTCCAAAACCATGTCCTCCATTTACTTTTCACTTTGCTCTTGCTTTAATATCATTGATATACGTACCCTAAGTGTCTCAAGCTTTCTAACTAAATTAAATGTGAATTATTTGTGATAATGATAATTAGCATACAAGCTATCAATAATAAGTCTTAGTCTAAAGCCGTACAAGGACAACCCCAATGAAATATTTTGTAGAAATGTGTGAAATCATCTCTATTATCAACCAAGTTGATATTTGGGCTAGCACTCAGTACTATGTTGACGTTAGTTGGCTCTATTTTATAGAAAATATTTTTTTATGTGGAAGCACTTCTTGTTTTTGTTGTGATTGTTGTATGTGGAGTGCGGAAAGATTTAGTTGTGTAAATTTTTTCTTGCACCTCCACATTCCGCACAATGAGAAAGCTTCCACACAAAATAATGACATAACAATTATAGTGTAATTTTAGTTATTAAAACTACATAAACTATGAAAAAACATAAAGTTTACAATTTGTTGTTTTTCAAATTCATGATTTCTTGAAAAATAAAAAAATAAAACATATAACTTCTTTCGAACTTTATCAAATAAACATAAAATAGATAAGAAGCAAACACTTACCAATATTATATACCAAGTAACTACATATTGGGAAGGATAAAATTAATACATCTATTTCACTCCAAGATATGCAAGAAGATTTCATTGTACGTAATGCAGAGGTGCACAAATGAACAAGTAAGCAAGATGCTTAATGAAACCTTACGCTGCACCTCATCATTCTAAGGAAATATATTTTTTATTTCTTATGAAATATATTTTATAGAATCTTGACCAAAGATATAAGACAAATATGTGTAAATATCAACATGGAATATAAATTATGGATGTTTTTCAATGTATCTCTAGAGGTTTGTTTATGCAATTGTTTTCCAAGTGATATTTTAACCATGAATATCTCGAAAGAACATGTATTACTATACTATAAACTATACTCTAGTTGCCCAATGCCACTATTACTATATCAAGTAATTGATTTGTCTTTCATTCCATAACATCATTTACTAGGTGTATTAGTTACTAAACTCGAGAACTACCAATAATTGTGCTAGGTGAAAAGTAGTTATATCTATTTTAGTACATGTGTATTGCTTGTTGGAAACCAAAAATTTCATAATGATATCATGGATTGTGTTCATGCATGGCACAATTATTTTATATAAAGGAAATTATTTATCTATTATGAAGTTGAAGGAAATGCTTTCTTGGAGAATACATTCCTAAATGTTTTTAAAAACTAAAAAGAGATTATAATATTAATTCATGGGAAATATTTGTAGAGTCAAATGTGCCTAGGATTGAATGTATTAATGTAACACTAATATGTGCAAAAAAAAATTGTATACTTTTTTCTAACTCAAAAACCCAATTTAAAATATATGAATTTCAAGTTTGAACGAAGTAAAAATTACTTGACAATAGAATCATTGATGCATAATATTTCAATTTAGCATCATGTACAGTGGAGGAATCTTTGATTGTGCAAATTGTGGGAGTGTGAATGAAGCACAATGAAATATTTCTCCACACATCCTTGTTGAAATTGTAACTAGTGCTGGTTTTCATAATGTAATGTCACTTTATCTTTAACATATCCATTATTATTATATTTTATTTTTGGTAAAAGCATGTTTTTCATGCTAAAAGAGTCAAAAAGAGTCAAAAGAATATATTATGACTCAAGAATAAATTGTATTTGAGTCATGTCCCATATGGGAATTTGTAAGAAAAAGGAATTTGAATTTTTGTTTGAGTCAAATTCCACCAAATGGGGAAGTTAGACCTCCTTGGAACAAGTCATCCCAGTCGTGCAAGAGCCACCTATTCAACTTCTTGGACAACTATATATAAGAGGCAGTTCAACTCATTTAGTATATCATACAATCATACAACTAGAAGTACATCTGAGCCATATGAAGGAAAACAAGGAGCAAAAGTCAAGAGAGAGAGAAAGTATTGTGTTAACCAAAAATTTTTGATGTGGAGAAATCATATGTGTGAGGACAAATTTTTGTGTAGAGGCCGAATTTTTTGTGCTACTGTAAGCCCAAAATTTTAGGGGAAAATTTTCAAAAAGTTGACCAGTTTGACCTATGAATCCGACCTAAGTTGTTACAAGGCTCCAGATCGTTTTTCCAACCAAGGCTCCATGAACTAATAACTCAACCCACATGCATAGGAACATGAGAACCAACCTTAAAACAAAAGTAAAGCCCACAACAACATGGCTATCTTGGAAATGACAAGGCTAGGCAAAACTAATGTCAATCAAAGACATCCTCCATGTCAATGACAAACCATAACCAAGAAACCATATGCATATGTCATGCATGCCAAAACTAGCAAGGAAATCATACAAGAAACTCGGTATGTGCAAAAAAAATCGTTGTAGTTGTTGATCTCGATGTCCTCTTGTGTTTTCCTACTTAGCCTTTGCCTTGTTGCTCCAAAGTTATAAGTATGCCACAATCCTCTAAGATTTCTCCAAGAAAACTCTAATTTTCTAAGAGTATGAGAGAGAGAATAGAGAGAGAGCTCCAAAAATGAACTGACAAAAGTATGTAAATTGATCCTCATAAGCCTTTTTTATTAATGAGGCCTCTATTTTCTTCATTTTCCATTATTTTCTTTCATTTTCCTCCTTACATGAAATGTATAAACTCTCACCTTCCTTCTCTCCTAATTTCCATTATTTTCATAAATCAAATGCTAATTAATGCCTCATGCCTTTTCAAAGCCTTTTCCATTTCCTTTACCAATTCTCTTAGTCATCACTTAATCACAAGTGATCCCCATCACTATGTTTTTGCCCAAAATTTAGCTTGGAATACATGTCCCATCACCATGGTAATTTTTTTTCCTTTAATAACATTTTTACATGGAATTTTCACCAGGGTTGTTACATTTAAATGCGTACATTTGGTTGTTACCTATGAAATTTGGATCAATTCCTATAGTAATTCTCTGAGGTTCATGTGAGTCACCTATGACAATTTATATCAGAATATATAAGATCAAATGTAGGAGGGACTACATGAGTCAAAGAATTATAATATATATCCTTAAAATATTATTCAAATAAACATGAATTGTGTACTATATCACGGCTCATCACTATTCAAAGTGACATTCAATTTTGTAGCTAGTTTGAGAATTTTTTTGACAGATTAGTAGAAAGCATCTAAATTTTATGAAAGTTTAATCTTGAGAATAAGACCATGCATGGCATCCTAATTTGTAACTAGATTGGGCATGGAAGTTCTCTCCTTGAAGGCATCGATGATGAAACTAAATAACAATAATGTGTGCCCAAGATCTAACCCATAAAAGTCATTTGAAATTGTTTTAGTCAAGTCTGGGAATTCAAATAATGAATTTCTCTACGGAAGGATGTGAATTTTGAGGCACTATATGTGTTTATAAGGCACTGTAATCATATGAAAGGTATTGAGGTAAATTTTTATATGGTTATATAAGGATTCTAGGGATGTTAGTTTGTAATTTATGAGAAATACATAGTTTCAACAAAGTTTATATAAAGGATAAAACTTTGTAACATGTAAAAGGGTCACCTTGTTGTGGTATACAATGTAAATAATCTATGTAGTTAAAGTTTGATACTTTGGGAGATTTGTGGAAGAAATATGACAAGATATATGAAGGTTTATGAAGCTCATATCTATGATACCGGTATATGAAGAAACTATGCTACCAAGATTTCCTTCTTATACATGAAAGAAATACAAATTACATCAACAAAGTTGACCTATCTAATTCACGGTGGTCTGCAAGATCTGAAGTATCTTTGTTAGAGGGAAATGATACATGTCAACTGAAGAAAAATTCAAAGGATTAGATCTCTACAAGGATGGATAAGGTAATATTGAAATAGTTATGCATAATCTTTGTTAATTTTCAAAGAATGTATTATGTCAAGTATAGTTCATATAATACTAAGATAATAATCCAATGCTCTCTTGAAGGAAAGTAGTAGTACATCATAAAAAGGGTTTGTGTAGATATATTTTAGATATCATTGATATGTTAGTGTTTGAGGTATTTTATTGCATACAAATACTACGTTTCTAAAATCAAGGAATGAAATTAATTCCATCTCACATATAGAGATATTGCTAATGACATTTCAGGGTTTGCAACTAACTCATTAATATGCTTATAAAATTTTCAAGTCTGAAATGGTATACCTCGGAGACATTGGAGAATCTAAGGTTTGTAAAACATAGCAAGGGTTTGAATTATAAAACCCTAGGAACAAAACCCTAACTAATCATTTCCACTATAATAAGATCTAGACCTTGAAGATGACAAAAATGACATCAACCTAATGTGGGAATAAGGTTGGTGAATAGGTCCAAGATTAAGAGGGAGATGACCTCGCTCAAAATTATAAGTACTCTAGATCACCTTTCTTTGACTACTAATATTGTTATTTTTTCTACGCAATTTGCTTTTTTTCATTTCATAGTCTTCTAATAAAGTTCACAAGTCAAAACAAGAAGTATCTAAGATTTACTGGTAGATGGAAGAATTGGAAGAAAATAGCAAACACAATAGACGTAATTGAAGAAGGAGAAAGAATTATGAAGTATACATCAAAAGAATTCAATTATATGGTAGCATGAAAGCAAGACTTAATAAAAGGAAGAATAGGGAGTTACAAGATCTTGGATGTATACAATACTACTTGAAGTTTGGAAAATAATCTTGTGATTAAAAGGATAGATTAAATATTTATGACAATACCATTTAGCAAGAAGTTGAAGAGTTATGATATTGTTGATACATAATAATACCAACATTTTATTGATTCCCTCATATATTTGATTCAAGAACATAACAATTGGGTTGATGTTGATAGAGATACTACTCATGGTTGGGAGCTAATATGATTTCTTAGAAGAATGTGAAGAAGAAGCAATTCGAAGGAAGAAGATGTGAAGGTTGGTACAATCAACTATGAATAAGTTTGATTCCATAAGATGTTTGACTAACTATTTGAAGACATGTTGAATTCAATTATAATATTTATCAAAGCTACATGAAGATTGTTAGATAACTAGGAAGGTCAAAGTCACCTTTATGATTCAAATAGTAGCCAAAAGGTTACAACATATCACCATGAAAGAACATGTAACTGATGTAAGGGAAGTATAAGTACTCCTGGAAAAAGCTTGGGCGTGTGGATATCTCCTCCCTAGTTGAGAGGGAGTGAGGATATCCTCCCTAGTTAAGAGGGAGTGAGGGTGGACACCATGTTCTCCATGTGTCATGTACTATGGTCAGGACTAACACTTGTAAGCCTAGTGCATGAACAATGGTAGGGAGAATCATGGATTGGATAAGAATCAAGGACATACATTCTTCAGTCATGTATTATGGTTGAATATGATTAACATCCTAATTTGTATACATGGACTTGGTAAAGAATGGTCTTGAGGATGTAATTTTTATTGGATAAGGAAATAATCTTGTGAGGTCATACCTTGGGAACACTCAGGTGGGGTACGTATCTTGAAAGGTAGTAGTGTCTAAATTAATGCCTCCTAGCATTGTTCTCTATTCTAGTAGAGAGATAGTGTACTTTTCAGGGCTTTAGTAGTTTTAAAATTTTAGTTATGATGATGTAATCATCATTGATTCGTATCAATCCAGATCCTTTCTTATATGAAAATTTCAACTTGAGAATATCATGTTGATTCATTATGAATGCCTCCCTAATTAAGAGGGAGTGTTGAAATTGTAACTAGTGTCTCTTCATAATGTAATGTAATTTTATCATTGACATATTCATTATTATTATATTTTATTTTTGTTGAAAGAATGTTCTTCGTGATAAAAAAGTCAAATAGAGTCAAAATAATTTATTATGAGTCAAAAATAAAATGTATTTGAGTCATGTCCCATTCGGAAATTTGTAAGAAAAAGAAGTTTGTATTTTTGTTTGAGTTAAAGTCCACCAAATGACCAAGTCATCTCTCCTTGGAACAAGTCAGCCTAGTCATCCAAGAGCTACCTATTTGATGTCCTAGACAACTATATATAAGATGTGGTTGGACTCATTTGGTAGATCATCCAATCATACAACAAGAAGTACATCTAAACCCTACGAAGGAAATCAAGGAGAAGAAGTCAAAGGAGAGATAAATAATTTTATTGACCAAAAAATTTTTATGTGGAAAACTCACACATGTGAGGACATAATTCAATGTATAGGTTGAATTTTCTACAATACTGTAAGCCCAAAATTTCAGGGGCCGAAATTTTAGGGAGTTGACCAATTTGACCTATGTTGACTTTGACTTTGGAGGTGACTTGGAGGAGGGATAGGCTTGGAGTTCTAGTGGAATTTATGGTCTTGGTCTTAGTCTTGGATATCTCATTTTGTTCTAATTTTATAAGAGAAGGATTGTTGGGTTTCCCCCTTGTGTGGTTTTGTCCTAGCTTGGAGCCTAATTTTGGTCTCTCTTGTCTCTTTGTTTTTATTCAAACACTGAACATCTGTATAATTTATTGATGAGGAACACCTAAGAAGTAATAAGAAGAAACTAAGCATTCACAAATAATTATCAAGTAAGAGGAATCAAGCCTTATCTATCATATTCTTAGTTTCTCAAAAATCCATACTCTTCACTATCGTACTCCACACATTGAAATTAACTCAATACTAAACACATGACATGTTTTAAGCTTCAAGACATTAATTTATCATGTTAGGATTCTATTATTGAGAGATTTATGTCTAAGATCTAAAACTCTTTTCAAGTGTTCATTTTCATTTTAATAAATAACATGACATTAGATATAATACAAAGGCTGAAATCCTATGTTCAAAAAACTATACAAAAAATCATCACAAAATTGGAATAGACTTAGAATTGGAACACAATAAGCATTATTTATGCTTGATAAGTATTGAAGAACAATAAATACAGTTACAGTGACAAGAAATGTATATAGATTCAAATTCCAATTACCATAGCTATAATTCAAATATATACAACATCATATTCCAAACATTATGTTAGGATTGTTCACAAATTTGATGAACAAAGTCAAAACTGGAACAACCAAAATTGAAATCTTGATACGTAATCGTAAAATTAACTGCATTTGTCCCAATCAGAAATAGGATTTGGATCACGTGAATAGTAATATGAAAAATGCATCTGTAAGGAAAAATAAGAATTTGTATACAGGAATTAGCTTAGGTCATGGTAACTCAACCAAAAATGTTAAATAATTTAAGACTAGTAAACAGAAAAATGAATTTTGAAGGATTTGAGCACAATCATAGTATGTCAAAGTGTACATTGTGATTGTCTATTTGTTAGCTCTCTATTAGGTTTATGATTTCTTCACTAAATTTTCTCCCAAATTTTTAATGAAATCTTTGATAGGAGTGACTGTAATCTCCATTTTGACAATTTCATTGAATATCTCTTTCTTAATTTTTCTAGCCTCTTCTTACAATTGTGTAGCCAAGACATATTTTTATTCATTGATACTAACACAAGTAATTATCCATTCGCTAATTTCTTCTATAGTAAAATCATTTATGTCATCAAATTATGGTTCCTTTGACTATTTTAACATGTCCAATTTAGCTACTACCATGTCTCTTGAAATTAAGTTAGAATTTTGTATGATGCATAGACCATTTAGGTCTTGAGTAATATTTATTGCCGTGAAAAAAGACATCACATCTTCTAATACTTATGCTTTCACATTAATAAATCATGTTCTTTAGTGTCCCGATTGTCTCAAATCATCCATCTCCCACTTGTTTCATTTGATTATCATATAGGATTCCTTTGGTTTCTTTCTCTATATTGAAGAGTAATTCAGGCCAATGACTAAAAGTAAGTAATTTATTGTCAACAAACTTCCTTCCTAGCTTAATATTACTCTTAAACAAATAGAAAAATGACTTTATTATTGGAAACCAGGAAAATACTAAGAGGGACAAGTGAATCAGTATTGTAGCAATTTTACTAATTCAAAATATCATTTTACTTTGTGTGAGGATAATAAAATAGTGAAGAGCACTTTTAGTAATAAATATGATAAACAACTAATTCAGGAATCAACGGAATATTTAAAAAACAAATAACTTCACACGATGCTTCTCCATTTTAATAATAGGGGGAAGCTACAACCTACAAATACAATGTTCAACCTACAACCAGTAGGAAGCTACAACTTCCTAGTTTATCAGTTGCAATTGAATGGAGCTACAACGCCACCTATTCTATAGCACTCATTGGAAGGAGTCTCAACCCCTAATCAACAAGCTACAAATTTCTTTAAAACTCAATGTTCCATCTTTCCTCCATTTTCATACTAGGATCAATGATTTCCTTCTCTACTTTCAAAAAAAAAAAAAAAAATCTCTATCACTACTTCAAAAAAAATACCTATAGAAATCTCTTATTATTGCGAAAATCATCACTTCAACATATCAACACCTCGTTGAATGAGAAGCTCTATCTCAAAAAAATTTCTATTCATTCTTCTTGCTTAGACTTGTTTTTATAGTTCTTTTCTTCTATTAACTTTGGCTTTGTTTTTTTTTTAGTTAACTCATGAATCCTTTATTTTTTCCTTTATCCTATTTAGATTAGTCCTTTAGACTTGTTCTCCATGTTACCTAACCTCAATATCCATTCTCTGCAAATAAAACTAAATTTTTCTGCTTGTTTTAGTCAATATTCCTTCTCATAGGATTTAGTAGTCCACATGTTATATTTATCTATATTTAAGTTGCCTTAACCACCAATCCCACTTTAAAAACTATCAGTTACACTATTTTGACCCTAAGCCCCATTTGCTAGCTTATTTTCCAAATTTTTAGTCATAAAATCGGTCTTCGTGACCCACGGATTAAGCCATGGGTGCTAAGCCCTTTTAAATCCTATCGGGGCCCTTTTTTCTTTGTTAATGAATCCTGACTCTTCTTTTTGATTGCAATTATTTAAAATTTAATGGATTCTAGGATCTTCAATGAGCTGGTCAGTGGGATCCTCCTGACCCTCTTTTCATTGGTTGTCACTCTGTCCCCTGCCATCAGTGTCAATGTGTACTGTTAGTGTCAGTCTTTCAAGCCTTTGATCAGTGATCAAATATGCTCTTACAAAGTGCTCTCAAGGTGTCAAAGTCAAATTTTTTCATTTCAGTGAGTCTTCCAGTAACATTTGGTCACTAGGTATTAGGTCTAGGGTTATTTTCACACCTTCCAAAGTCTTCCAAGTATTGGTCCATGTCACCATTCAGCTTAGTGTAACATCATTCAAAGAGTTTTCATCATCATTTCACGTTCCAATGGGTCATTTTACACATTGTTCGTGCTTCAGTTGTACTTGGGTAAGCCTCATTGCCCTCTCCTAGGGTTTTAAAGGTAATTTTTCTTGGATAGTCAAATCATCAAAAAGACTTGTATATTGATGCTTATACATGTTCCCCTATCCTTAATATACCTTCTTAAATGCTTCCCATCACTCATATCCCTCAAATTCATCATTTTCCCACAAACCCTAGTTTACTGCTACAATGTGACAATTTTCTAGGCTAGGCTTGTGTTTTTCCCTTTTGGACCCCTTACCCTCACTAAATATTTGAAATTCCACTTTCCCATGATTCCTGACATCCCTCCCTACTTCCTAAAATTTTCTTAAGAATTTAGAAGCCCCTTATCCCCTTCGTTTCCCTTCATTTCCACAAATCCCCTGTTCCACACATCGGGATAGGTTTTATTAAAATGATGTTTTTGAGAAATATAAGATTAATTTGAAAAAAGTGAGAGAGGTTTTTGTCCATAGTTGACCTAGCACGAAAACCCTCTTTCCGTTTTTACACAAATTTAACGGTTTTGGACAAATGTCAAAAATATCGTTGTCTCGGGAGAGTTGCTGCACCTCTGGAGTGACCTTCGTAAAATCATTTTTTCTCCTAGCTGGAATACCCAAATGACTTTTTTGATGAGTCAAATGATAATTAGACACAACGATATTTCCAATGAGCTATCTCGAGCTCAATTGGGAGTTGAGGAAGACCTTCAAACGTTTACTGTAACAACGCTCTCCATTCAGGCAGTCTCATTCTGCACATTTTGACCAATCTTGGGAGATTTGAATTTTGATAGGGCAAATGAGCTCCAAATTAAAAATTTCAAGATATTTTGAAAATTATACTCGACAAGATTTCCAAAAACCTATTACACACCCAATTTGGACACAGGGAAGGCCTACAAAACTAGTCTTCAAAATGGTGCTGCACATTGGGAGCTTGGCATTGTGCATCAGAGGGGCGCTACACATCAGGCAGTTTTCTCCTATGTTAATTTACACTGGCACTGTGCATCAGAGAGGCACCGCACATTGTGAGCAGGCACTGCGCATTAGCTATTAACACTTCAAAACCCTCAAACTTCACCTCTAATCACCATCATTTCTGCATTTCTCTTTCAATCAAGTAAGTAACCTCACGTTTGATCTCACATAGGGTTTTTATGCTATAATTGTGGTTTTAGCATATTAAAACTCAAAACCCTAGTTGTCTCCTACCAAATTTCTCACCATTTCTAGCTCTTGTCACTTGTCTTCATTTTCCCATTATCATTTTCCCTAAATATACCCCTTGATCCCATTTTCCCTAACCTATTTTTCCTTTCCCTATTTTCCCTAAGAAAATAATCCCTTTATGAAACCCTCAGCCCATACATCAAAACCCTAGGTCCTCTATCCATCCCTCTCACTCCCCTACCTCACCTCATCACTATTGTTCCTTTCACAAATCTCTTCATACTCATCTTTTCCCCCCATCTATTATCCACCATTCACCATATCATCACCACATCATCCCATAGAGACCAACATGGAAAGAGACAGTGACCCTGATTTTGAGGAGGACACCTTAAGTGACAGCTCTAGGGAAAGAAATTTGTAGTAGGTAGACAAAGGGAAAGGAAAGGTCCTAGGATAAAAGCTTGATGATGATGTTGAGTGGGAGTTTCAACTTGAGGAGCATGATGATGATGTGCCACCTCATCACACTCAGGTAATTGATATTGAAAGCCCATCATTAGATCAAAGCATGCTTTTGAAAGAGAAAGAGGCTCATATTCACATGTCAAATGACAAGTTGGCTAGAGCTAGATATATTATCAATTACCTAGAGTAGGAGAATAAGCAGTTAGAGGGTAAACAAAACCAAATGGAGTTAGAGATGCTATAAATTCAAACGCAAAGCAACAAAGAACATCTGGTTCCCTTGACCCCTATTGAACAACAAGTGGAGCACAATAGAGAAATATAGCTTGAAAGAGTTAAAATTCACCTTGAGGGGCTTCTAAAGAAAGAAAATAGAGACAATAAGATGCTAAGGCATATGGCCCACCATTATTTGACCCGGAATAGGATATGCAACATAAGGATCAAGCACCTTAAGGAAAGATTAAGGAGGGCCTTAAAAGGAAAAAAGAAGGACTAAAAGATCAAAATTTTTCCTGATGTGGTTTTAGTCCAAAAAAGTAACCCATGATGTATCTTTGAGCCAAAATTGGGCAAATTTTCAGACAATTTTGTCATTTTCCAATTTTTGAATTAGAAACAAGGAAAATTCCATCATCGAATTGCTGCATCCTCTTGAAAAATGGCTTATAGATTTGGATTCAGCATCAAAAAATAAGCAAACCCAGAAAGTTTCATCAATTTTGGAGAAGATCTGGCCACCAAAAGGGCAAAAAACACCCAAACAATGCCCTCTCTGCCCCTTTTTGGACCCACAAGAAGTAGTCCTTGGAGAATTAATGTTTGGAGGTGTTATCACTTAGGTTTTCCCTAGGCTCCTATTAGGGATACGGCTAAGGTAACCACAAACCAATCTTCTGATTGCAGGTTCTAGCCCACTTGCAATTGGAGAGGGCTCTCTCCTTTAGATTCAACCTTAGTTGATGATTTTAGGCTAGCTTTCTGACTTCAAGGGAATGTTGACTGTGATTGGAAGGAAGGTAGGATTCTTGAATAAAGAGGCACAGTAAGGTGTTATAAGTTTTGAACCATTGGGCATGGAGTCACAGATTGAGGCATGCGAGCGTTTTCTTGGTCACAAGGGGATACAGAGCGGGATAGCCACACAGGATACAATACTCGGCCTACTGAAAGTACGGAATGAACATCAGGCATGAAAGGCAAAAGAGAATCATTTCATCATGCTGAAAAAGAGGAGAAGTCGATGAGTGGGATCCCGGAGCAGTTAAGAATTTCAAAGACATGCACCCGTATGTGAAAGAAACGGGGTAAACTAGATCATTTAAGAATACAAGCTCATAACCATTTCTGAAGAAAACATCGAAAAGTGCAGAAATTGAACTTAAGGTGTAATGAAACAAATCTTAAGCTATTCTTTTTTCCTTGCAACTTAGAAAGGCGGAAAGGTGATAAAACATAAAATAGACAGGGAAGAAAAACACTTATTGGATCATGCAGAGACACAGGAATTCCGCGATCATTCCTTGGCCAAGAGAAAACAACAAGTTGTTTCGCAATCCATGCTTTCAGCCATCTTTGATTATGAAAAATATGACAATTACAGTGCGAGTCTTTACTCAGAGAAAATGCTGGAAAGAAAACTGACCAACAACTACTACTACCAACCAACCAACCCCTCACAATATCGCTTAGGGTGGTATTTAAAGACAAAATATCGAAAAGACATCATTACAGGTGACCTTGACAGGTCTGCTTAGAACTCTTCAAAAATCTAACTGCTGCTGGAATTAAATGCAAGAAAATCTTTTTGGCTGCGTTGGGGGCAGCTGGATCGGAACAGGTGATGAGGTGGCCCTTGGGGACCAGATGCGGTGCTGCTGAAGTGAATGAGCTTTAGGGCTGCAGTTCGGCTTTGGTGCGAATTGAATGTGCAATTATTATGATTTGAGAGCTTCAAGTAGTTTCGCTCTCCTTCTGTGAATCTGCTGGAAGATATTCAATTTTCTCTTGCTTTGGACCACCGCTCAAGATATTCTCTGATACACTTTGCCGCTACATTGATGGTTTCCGCCGTCGACTGATACTCTTTGACACGCTTGATACCTGCTGATTTGATCTGATACTCTTTAAACTTTATGATTGATTTGCTGCTATCTTCAAATCAGATCCTTTGGCACGATTGCGTGATTTTTGGGCTTTTTCGGCGTGCAGTGGGCTCGGCAACCAGAAGATTCACTGAAGATTCCTCGAAATGGCCTATTTCCCGTAGCGATGCACGAATAGCGCTTCGCCCTATTCGCGCATCGGAAACTGCCTCTGTTTCTTGATCTGGAGCTTCGAAGTGCGACTTTTCTCCTTGCGCGAAGCTTTTTCGGCTTTTCTAGCTGCTGACATAAGCATGGCGTCAGCTGTACGGCGGATGACGTCAGCTGTGGGTCCCTGGTACAGCGCGACGTGGTGAGGTACTGGATGGACTGTGGTGAAGAGACCCCGATGCGATATCGCGATATCGCGTCGGCAGGGAAAGAGGGGGATCATTGAGTTGGGCATTTGGCGCTTGCAACTGCCGATATGCGATATCGCGATATCGCATCGGCGGAGACGGAAAGGTGAACGGATTGGACACTCGGCGTTTGTGGTTGCTGATCACGGATATCGCAATATCGCATCGGCGGGGGACGGATGGGCAATGTTTTGCATGAATGTGATAGGGCGAGGTTGCGACGCGAAAACGGTTTTGAGGAGGAAGGGTAAGTAAGTGGGTGTGAAGGTCATATAAGGTTTCGGAAGGGGTCTGACTACCACGGGGGAAATTTATACTTTGGAAGGAGTCCATCGTATTTGGGAGGTGGTTCGGGGGTCGGGGCTCTTGCTTAGTTTCTGATAAACTGAACAATTCCCGGGAGTTGATATGGTTATTTTTCAACCAGGGGAGGGATATTACATAAGGGGTTTTTACTTAATATTAAAACGGGGACGGGAAACTTAGGGAGCTACATAATAATGTTAGTGGTTAATATGGAGATGGTAAGAAAGCGTTAAGTTCAGGAGAACTTAGGTTGTTACGGGGGTAGGACCATACTTCGGGAGAAGATATGGAACAACTTTGAGTAAAGCAGATCTTTACTCAACTGGAGTGATGAAGATGATGAACTCAAGAGGTGTCAAGCAGATCTTGACCTCTTTTGGGGATGTTAGTTAATGATCGGGGAAAACAGAGAAGGGGAGTTAGTTATACCTCATTTGAGCCATTTTTTCCTACAAATATTTGCTGATTATGTTCTGCATGATATGATACCTGAAAACTTGGAACTGGTCAGCAATTCAACAGCCTCAGAACTACCTACCCAGCCTACTTGCCTAGCATTTTTTCTTCTTTTGCTTGGGGGTGCACTTAGACTTGAAAACCCATCATACATTTTCCTTTTGATGCTTTTTTATCTACATACTACCCTTATTTCTTCCAGAGCCCAGAGTAAACTGTTGGACTCTTCTGTTTCTCTACCTCTCTAAGAATCTGCCAAGATTAAACTGTTTTGACAGACTTACCATCTCTATATTCTAAAATAGGAAATTTAAACCTAGGGAGACCAAGATTAAACTGTTTGGACCTCCCTTTAACTAAAAGTAGAGATACCGGGATAACTTTACAAAATTTGAAGGCAATTGAATGAACTTGAAGTACCCTTCTTTATTTGGAGACTGTTTGAGAAAATATGGAGCATTGCAGCAAGCAAAGTACGACATATTTGGCCTATGAAAATGCCAATCATGAGAAATGAATACTTGCTGCAGCAGAAGCTAACAGTGGCTCCACTCGGGGATGGCTTCTCCTTGCGGGAAGTCAAGAACAGCAGGCCAGAATGCCTTGGTTTTTGTTTCTTGCTGTCCTCTGCAAAACTTATTTTTTCCGGTTGCTTTATTCCTTCTACCTACCTACCCTAACTGGCAACTACTCTGCCGTTAGGTAAAATCAAATAACCAGTGCAGCCATTTAAGCAATTGTGAAACAAGATAACCTTGCTGACTGATCGCTTCTGAACGTAAAAGCATCATCCAGGCATATGCTTTTACAACCAAAATTGTGGCCTCCATCACTTGCTGCTGAAGCTTACGGTCTTCACTAAGAAAATATGTTAGCAAAATTTTGTTAAGCCAAAGTTCCATGTAGTGTGCGATTAGATCAATGAACTTACCCTGTGAGAGAACTGCCTCTCCTTCTTTTGAATCTTCAATAGAATCATGTAGAGTCTATGAATCAGCAGGTGGCGGCATCTTATCCTGAGTTGAGGACGGGAGACTTCGGCATGATTTGGGACCTTCTGGGTCGAGGGGAGCAGCTGCATCTTCGGTAATGAGCCTAGAAGATGATCCTTCTGTCTTTCCCTTGGATCCCAGATCACACAGAATCCTCAGGTCCTCAGGCAACAGTGTTCCCTCCTGAATATGGGCATTGAAGCTTAGGCATGATTCCGGGTTCTTTGGGCTGGAAGGATCAGTTACATCGTCGGTAATGACCCTAGCCATTGATCCTTCTATCTTTCCCTTGGAACCAAGATCATACTCAAACTGTAATTCAGGAGACACCACTATTTCCTGTTGAACTGGAGGAGGAAGATTTTGACAAAACTCTTGAGGGTTGCAGAAATCATAAGACTGACCTTGAGCTCCCAAGAGTTCAATTTCATTCTCATATTTTTCAACAACAAACTCAAGGAACAATTTATTCCAGCCGCCAGGTATTTTTGACAATAACTTTCTGAAAAATTTGTCATCAAGCTCAAACTATGATAAACTTTCTCTACATATTTCTAAAGCTTCTTCTATCGGAAGTTCTTCCCAAGATTCGGTCATTCTCTCTTGTTGTTAATACATGGGGTACTTGGCTATAACATTTGGTTCGTTCCTCAGTGGAGCCTTTGTTTGAAAATGAAGTGGAGTCGCCAGGTGGATGTCTGGACTCTGAAGTGCCTGATCTCTGTCCACCATCAAAGATCAGAACTAAGCGTGACAAGCCTTCAAAAATAGGAGCACTTCCTCCAGTGGGGTTTAAAGATGAACCGAGTGCTTGAATCCCCAATGGAGTGCACAAATACAGGTCGACCGAGGCTTTTACAAGTCAATTTCTTCCACTGTAGAGCTGCAGAGTGGTTGCATTGATTTATCTGAGGAGGTCCCCAGCGGAGTTGCCATTATGTTATCACTCAGGTTGTCCCTAGGCTCCTATTAGGGATACGGCCGAGGTAACCACAAGCCAATATTCTGATTGCAGGTTCTAGCCCACCTGCAATCGGAGAGGGCTCTCTCCTTTAGATTCAAACTTAGTTGATGATTTTAGGCTAGCTTTCTGACTTCAAGGGAATGTTGACTGTGATTGGAAGGAAGGTAGGATTCTTGAATAAAGAGGCATAGTAAGGTGTTATAAGTTTTGAACCATTGGGCATGGAGTCATAGATTGAGGCATGCGAGCGTTTTCTTGGTCACAAGGGGATACGGAGCGGGATATCCACACAGGATACAATACTCGGCCTGCTGAAAGTATGGAATGAACATCAGGGATGAAAGGCAAAAGAGAATCATTTCATCATGCTGACAAAGAAGAGAAGTGGATGAGTGGGATCCCGGAGCAGTTAAGAATTCCAAAGACATGCACCCATATGTGAAAGAAACGGGGTAAACCAGATCATTTAAGAATACAAGCTCATAACCATTTCTGAAGAAAACATCGAAAAGTGCAGAAATTGAACTTAAGGTGTAATGAAACAAATCTTAAGCTATTCTTTGTTCCTGCAACTTAGAAAGGTGGAAAGGTGATCAAACATAAAATATACAGGGAAGAAAAACACTTATTGGATCATGCAGAGACACAGGAATTCCGTGATCATTCCTTGGCCAAGAGAAAACAGCAAGTTGTTTCGCAATCCATGCTTTCAGCCATCTTTGATTATGAAAAATATGACAGTTACAGTGCGAGTCTTTACTCAAAGAAAATGCTGGAAAGAAAACTGACCAACAACTCCTACTACCAACCAACCAACCCCTCACAATATCGCTTAGGGTGGTATTTAAAGACAAAATATCGAAAATACATCATTACAGGTGACCTTGACACGTCTGCTTAGAACTCTTCAAAAATCTAACTGCTGCTGGAATTAAATGCAAGTAAATCTTTTTGGCTACGCTGGGGGCAGCTGGATCAGAACAGGTGACGAGGTGGCCCTTGGGGACCAGATGCGGTGCTGCTGAAGTGAATGAGCTTCGGGGCTGCAGTTCGACTTTGGTGCGAATTGAATGTGCAATTATTATGATTTGAGAGCTTCAAGTAGTTTCGCTCTCCTTATGTGAATCTGCTGGAAGATATTCAATTTTCTCTTGCTTTGGGCCGCTGCTCAAGATATTATCTGATACACTTTGCCGCTACATTGATGGTTTCCGCCGTCGACTGATAATCTTTGACACGCTTGATACCTGCTGATTTGATCTGATACTCTTTAAACTCTGTGATTGATCTGCTGCTATCTTCAAACCGGATCCTTTGGCACGATTGGGTGATTTTCGGGCGTTTTCGGCGCGCAGTGGTCTCGGCAACCAGAAAATTCCCTGAAGATTCCTCAAAATGGCCTATTTCCCGTAGCGATGTGCGCGCTATTCGCGCATCGGAAACTGCCTCTGTTTCTTGACCTGGAGCTCCGAAGTGCGACTTTTCTCCTTGCGTGAAGCTTTCTCGGCTTTTCTGGCTGCTGACGTAAGTATGGCGTCGGCTGTACGGCGGATGACGTCAGTTGTGGATCCCTGGTACAGCACGACGTGGTGAGGTACTGGATGGACTGTGGTGAAGAGACCCCGATGCGATATCGCGTCGGCGGGGAAAGAGGGGGATCATTGAGTAGGGCATTTGGCGCTTGTGACTGCCGATATGCGATATCGCGATATCGCATCGGCAGAGACGGAAAGGTGAACGGATTGGACACTCGGCATTTGTGGTCGCCGATCGCCGATATCGCAATATCGCATCGGCGGGGGACGGATGGGAAATGTTTTGCATGAATGTGATAGGGCGAGGTTGCGACGCGAAAATGGTTTTGAGGAGGAAGGGTAAGTAAGTGGGTGTGAAGGTCATATAAGGTTTCGAAAGGGGTCCGACTACCACGGGGGAACTTTATACTTTGGAAGGAGTCCATCGTATTTGGGAGTTGGTTCAGGGGTCAGGGCTCTTGCTTAGTTTCTGATAAACTGAACAATTCCCGGGAGTTGATGTGGTTATTTTTCAACCACGGGAGAGATATTACATAAGGGGTTTTTACTTAATATTAAAACGGGGACGGGAAACATAGGGAGCTACATAATAATGTTAGTGGTTAATATGGAGATGGTAAGAAAGCGTTAAGTTCGGGAGAACTTAGGCTGTTACGGGGGTAGGACCATACTTCGGGAGAAGATATGGAACAACTTTGAGTAAAGCAAATCTTTACTCAACCGGAGTGATGAAGATGATGAACTCAAGAGGTGTCAAGCAGATCTTGACCTCTTTTGGGGATGTTAGTTAATGATCAGGGAAAACAGAGAAGGGGAGTTAGTTATACCTCATTTGAGCCATTTTTGCTTACAAATCTTTGTTGATTATGTTCTGCATGATATGATACCTGAAAACTTGGAACTGGTTAGCAATTGAACAGCCTCAGAACTACCTACCCAGCCTACTTGCCTAGCATTTTTTCTTCTTTTGCTTGGGGGTGCACTTAGACTTGCAAACCCATCATACATTTTTCTTTTGATGCTTTCCTATCTACATACTACCCTTATTTCTTCCAGAGCCCAAATTAAACTGTTGGACTCTTCTGTTTCTCTACCTATCTAAGAATCTGCCAAGATTAAACTGTTTGGATAGACTTACCATCTCTATATTCTAAAAAAGGAAATTTAAACCTAGGGAGACCAAGATTAAATTGTTTGGACCTCCCTTTAACTAAAAGTAGCGATACCGGGATAACTTTACAAAATTTGAAGGAAATTGAATGAACTTGAAGTACCCTTCTTTATTTGGAGACTGTTTGAGAAAATATGGAGCATTGCAGCAGGCAAAGTACGACATATTTGGCCTGTGAAAATGCCAATCATGAGAAATGAATACTTGTTGTAGTAGGAGCTAACAGTGGCTCCACTCGGGGATGGCTTCTCCTTGCAGGAAGTCAAGAACAGCAGGCCAGAATGCCTTGGTTTTTGTTTCTTGTTGTCCTCTGCAAAACTTATTTTTTCTGGCCACTTTATTCCTTCTACCTACCTACCCTAACCGGCAACTACTCTGCCGTTAGGTAAAATCAAATAACCAGTGCAGCCATTTAAGCAATTGTGAAACAAGATAACCTTGTTGACTGATCGCTTCTGAACGTAAAAGCATCATCCGGGCATATGCTTTTACAACCAAAATTGTGGCCTCCATCACTTGCCACTGAAGCTTACGGTTTTCACTGAGAAAATATGTTAGCAAAATTTTGTTAAGCCAAAGTTCCATGTAATCTGCGATTGGATCAATGAACTTACCCTGTGAGAGAACTTCCTCTCCTTCTTTTGAATCTTCAATAGAATCATGCAGAGTCTGTGAATCAGCAGGTGGCGACATCTTATCCTGAGTTGAAGACGGGAGACTTCGGCATGATTTGGGACCTTCTGTGTCGAGGGGAGCAGCTGGATCTTCGGTAATGATCCTAGCAGATGATTCTTCTGTCTTTCCCTCGGATCCCAGATCACACAGAATCCTCAGGTCCTCAGGCAACAGTGTTCCCTCCTGAATATGGGCATTGAAGCTTAGGCATGATTCCAGGTTCTTTGGGCTGGAAGGATCAGTTACATCGTCGGTAATCACCCTAGCCGTTGATCCTTCTGTCTTTCCCTTGGAACCCAGATCATACTCAAACTGTAATTCAGGAGACAACACTATTTCCTGCTGAACTGAAGGAGGAAGATTCTGAAAAATTTGTCATCAAGCTCAAACTATGATAAACTTTCTCTACATATTTCTAAAGCTTCTTCTATCAGAAGTTCTTCCCAAGATTCGGTCATTCTCTCTTGTTTTTAATACATGGGGTACTTGGCTGTAACATTTGGTTCGTTCCTCAGTGGAGCCTTTGTTTGAAAATGAAGTGGAGTCGCCAGGTGGATTTCTGGACTCTGAAGTGTCTGATCTCTGTCCACCATCAAAGATCAGAACTAAGCGTGACAAGCCTTCAAAAATAGGAGCACTTCCTCCAGTGGGGTTTAAATATGAACCAAGCACTTGAATCCCCAATGGAGTGCACAGATACAGGTCGACCGAGGCTTTTACAAGTCGGTTTCTTCCACTGTAGAGCTGCAGAGTGGTTGCATTGATTTATCTGAGGAGGTCCCCGGCGGATTCGCCATTATGTTATCACTCAGGTTGTCCCTAGGCTCCTATTAGGGATACGGCCGAGGTAACAACAAACCAATCTTCTGATTGCAGGTTCTAGCCCACCTGCAATCGGAGAGGGCTCTCTCCTTTAGATTCAACCATAGTTGATGTTTTTAGGCTAGCTTTCTGACTTCAAGGGAATGTTGACTGTGATTGGAAGGAAGGTAGGATTCTTGAATAAAGAGGCACAGTAAGGTGTTATAAGTTTTGAACCATTGGGCATGGAGTCACAGATTGAGGCATGCGAGCGTTTTCTTGGTCACAAGGGGATACGGAGCGGGATAGCCACACAAGATACAATACTCGGCCTGCTGAAAGTACGGAATGAACATCAGGGATGAAAGGCAAAAGAGAATCATTTCATCATGCTGACAAAGAGGAGAAGTGGATGAGTGGGATCCCGGAGCAGTTAAAAATTCCAAAGACATGCACCCATATGTGAAAGAAACGGGGTAAACCAGATCATTTAAGAATACAAGCTCATAACCATTTCTGAAGAAAACATCGAAAAGTGCAGAAATTGAACTTAAGGTGTAATGAAATAAATCTTAAGCTATTCTTTTTTCCTACAACTTAGAAAGGCGGAAAGGTGATAAAACATAAAATAGACAGGGAAGAAAAACACTTATTGGATCATGCAGAGACACAGGAATTCTGTAATCATTCCTTGGCCAAGAGAAAATAGCAAGTTGTTTTGCAATCCATGCTTTCAGCCATCTTTGATTATGAAAAATATGACAGTTATAGTGCGAGTCTTTACTCAGAGAAAATGCTGGAAAGAAAACTGACCAACAACTACTACTACCAACCAACCAACCCCTCACAATATCGCTTATGGTGGTATTTAAAGACAAAATATCGAAAAGACATCATTACAGGTGACCTTGACAGGTCTTCTTAGAACTCTTCAAAAATCTAACTGCTGCTGGAATTAAATGCAAGTAAATCTTTTTGGCTGTGCTGGGGGTAGCTGGATCGGAACAGGTGACGAGGTGGCCCTTGGGGACTAGATGCGGTGCTGCTGAAGTAAATGAGCTTCGGGGCTGCAGTTCGGCTTTGGTGCGAATTGAATGTGCAATTATTATGATTTGAGAGCTTCAAGTAGTTTCGCTCTCCTTCTGTGAATCTGCTGGAAGATATTCAATTTTCTCTTGCTTTGGGCCGTCGCTCAAGATATTCTCTGATACACTTTGCCACTACATCGATGGTTTTCGTCGTCGACTGATACTCTTTGACACGCTTGATACCTGTTGATTTGATCTGATACTCTTTAAACTCTGTGATTGATCTGCTACTATCTTCAAACCAGATCCTTTGGCACGATTGGGAGATTTTCGGGCTTTTTCGGCTCGCAGTGGGCTCGGCAACCAGAAGATTCCCTGAAGATTCCTCGAAATGGCCTATTTCCCGTAGCAATGCGCAAATATCACTTCGCGCTATTCGCGCATCGGAAACTGCCTCTGTTTCTTGATCTGGAGCTCCGAAGTGCGACTTTTCTCCTTGCGTGAAGCTTTTTCGGCTTTTCTGGCTGCTGACATAAGCATGGCGTTGGCTGTACGGCGGATGAAGTCAGCTGTGGGTCCCTGGTACAACGTGACGTGGTGAGGTACTGGATGGACTGTGGTGAAGAGACCCCGATGCGATATCGCGATATCGCGTCAGCGGGGAAAGAGGGGGATCATTGAGTTGGGCATTTGGCACTTGCGACTGCCGATATGCAATATCGCGATATCGCATCGGCGGAGATGGAAAGGTGAACGAATTGGACACTCGGTGTTTGTGGTTGCCGATCTCCGATATCGCAATATCGCATCGGCGGGGGACGGATGGGCAATGTTTTGCATGAATGTGATAGGGCGAGGTTGCGACGCGAAAACGGTTTTGAGGAGGAAGGGTAAGTAAGTGGGTGTGAAGGTCATATAAGGTTTCGGAAGGGGTCCAACTACCATGGGGGAACTTTATACTTTGGAAGGATTCCATCGTATTTAGGAGGTGGTTCGGGGGTCGGGGCTCTTGCTTAGTTTCTGATAAACTGAACAATTCCCGGGAGTTGATATGGTTATTTTTCAACCAGGGGAGGGATATTACATAAGGGGTTTTTACTTAATATTAATACGGGGATGGGAAACATAGGGAGCTACATAATAATGTTAGTGGTTAATATGGAGATGGTAAGAAAGCGCTAAGTTTGGGAGAACTTAGGCTGTTACGAGGGTAGGACCATACCTCGGGAGAAGATATGGAACAACTTTGAGTAAAGCAGATCTTTACTCAACCGGAGTGATGAAGATGATGAACTCAAGAGGTGTCAAGCAGGTCTTGACCTCTTTTGGGGATGTTAGTTAATGATCGGGGAAAACAGAGAAGGGGAGTTAGTTATAGCTCATTTGAGCCATTTTTGCTTACAAATCTTTGTTGATTATGTTCTGCATGATATGATACCTGAAAACTTGGAACTGGTCAGCAATTCAACAGCCTTAGAACTACCTACCCAGCCTACTTGCCTAGCATTTTTTCTTCTTTTGCTTGGGGGTGCACTTAGACTTGCAAACCCATCATACATTTTTCTTTTGATGCTTTCCTATCTACATACTACCCTTATTTCTTCCAGAGCCCAGATTAAACTGTTGGACTCTTCTGTTTCTCTACCTATCTAAGAATCTGCCAAGATTAAACTGTTTGGACAGACTTACCATCTCGATATTCTAAAACAGGAAATTTAAACCTAGGGAGACCAAGATTAAACTGTTTGGACCTCCCTTTAACTAAAAGTAGCGATACCGGGATAACTTTACAAAATTTGAAGGCAATTGAATGAACTTGAAGTACCCTTCTTTATTTGGGGACTGTTTGAGCAAATATGGAGCATTGCAGTAAGCAAAGTACGACATATTTGCCCTGTGAAAATGCCAATCATGAGAAATGAATACCTGCTACCTTAGGAGCTAACAGGAGGGTCAAATTAACTCCAAATCAGAAAATTCAAAGTGTTCTAGAAATTAGATAGATAGATCTTTCTATAAAGCCATCTTGTATCTAATTTGGGTGAGTGGAAGGCCTCCAAAGGCAGCCTTGAAGCGGCACTACACATCAGGCTCATTGCGCTCCAAATCAGGCAAATTTTGTCAATTTTGCCTAAAACTCAAAATTTCACCCAGTTTCTTCAGTTATTGACTTTTCTTATTGTTTAGGAAAATGTATGCATGGTAAATGATGTATTTGATATAAGTATAGATGAAAATCACCTCATAGGGTAGATACATCATGTTCCAAGTGGTTTTGAGCTGTAATGAATTGGTTCCCTAAGTCTTAGAGGCAATTTGTTCCACTACCTACTTTTGTGTTCCTAGTTTAGATATGGTTGAAACCACCCCTTTTCTCATGGATTCAACTCTGATAGCTAGCATGAGTGGTTTCCTTGCCTATATTATGTAATTTTTTAGTCATTTGTAAATGTTGGACTTTGGTGGAAGTGGTGGCACTTATTGAACATTTGTATCAGCAGTTTGGCAAGGAATAAAACCAGGTTTCACAGTTATTTTTGTGGGATTCTTGTGACAGTGAGTTTATGTGTTGTTTCTTTTTCTTATGTTTTATATGTATCCAAATCCATATTTATCTTCTAAAACTAGATAAATCAAGGTGAATGGAAAAAATACACTACTATGCTTTATCTTGGGAATGCATTTGGTTTTCAAAGTTTTCAATTGTTTGAAGAGGATTCATAGTTTCTCTATGCCCTCCTCAACTCATCAGTTGTCTTAATCTACCATCTTAATCCATTTCTAGTACATAAAATCTTGTCTACCTCGCCCCACAGAACATGACTATATCTCTGAGTTGATTTCCCGGACCCAATCTGCCTTCTTCAATTGATCCAACAACCAAAACCTAAAAGTCAAACCAAAAACCCTCAACTACTATACCTAGCCTAAAATCTACGTTAAATTAAGTCATCTCAAGCCCTAATTGCCAATATCATAATTGAGATTGATAAGGAGAGATCCCTCTCCCAACCTGGTAGGGATATCTACCAGGTTAAGTGTGGTTTGATGTTACCCTAGACCTACCTTCCTTCAGCCTGAGGTAGATCCAAGCCCTAACATAGTGGCGACCCTACTGGGGAACGTATTGTTATGTTTCTTAGAAAAATGTATCAAGTTTAGATCTGATTGTTGATGGTGAACAACAATCATACATAGGAAGGCTAAAATCATTCACATAAAAGGATTAAAAGTAATGGTTTGCCTCAGTTTGATCAGTATGATGATGATTATGTCATCCAAACAGAAGCTAGTTTTGCAGATAAATCAACAGCTAGTTTGTGGAAGGAGGAAATCCACTTTAAGAAGCTTGAATACAGTGACCAACCGATGCATATCAGCTATGGAAGTGAGGAGGAAAGTGCAACAAATTTTGAAGTAAGTGAAGGATCTTTGCCTTTTTGTTTTGCTTTGTTTCAGATCATCAGAGACAACTTTCATTCAATCAGAAATCAATTGTCGATAAGTTTTCATCTGGACCATCTTGATGGCAATGAAATCCTTATTCAAGACTTTTCATATCCATATTTGTATCCCTTGAACGTCATTGAATGTCAGGTTGCATATGAAGACTTGGAAGCTAGAACATATGATCAAATTATGCAAGATGATCCCATACCATTCTGTTTTGAATCATTTTAGTTTTTGAAGGCAAATTTGCATAGTATCTCTTCACTAAAGGATGAGAAACCTATAGAAAATCATGCCATCTCATTGGAACCAATTGAAAATGGGTTGCAATAGTCTTTTCAAGTTTTTCACAATCCAATAGCTGATGTGTTGGATGATGTTTGTAGTCAAAGTCCTTCTCCACTAGCTAACTGTGATATTGAAACAAGTATTGATACAAACTTGATCTGGCAGCCGGTTTCTTTGTCATTTTTAGGAGTCTCATCACAAAGCTTAGACAAAAGTTTGCATTCATGGTATGAGGAGGAGAAAAGTAATACATCGGATGAGCTAAGTCCCAGTGCACATGAATTTCAAGATCTTTATGTAGTATTTTTGGAGTCGGATAGAGAATCCATATTATTCAATGGATCTGTTTACAAGTTTTCATGGAAGTTGCCTTTTAGTAGTTCTCTCTTGTTGTTCATAAGAAAGCGCTTGCGAAGAATTCAAACAACAGCTAGAATGCTTACTTGGTTGCACTGGTTGTTTCATTTCGCATAATCAGGTGATGAATGGAACAGTTAGAGTAGGTTTTATTGAATAAGATCCATTTTGAGCATATTTTCTAGTTTTTTAGTTGTGTTTTAGTATTGAGTCAGTTTCAAGTTAGTTTGTGTCTTTGAGTCGTCAGTTTTCAGTCATCCATTTCAATTTGTGTTTTTAACCCCATGTCCAATGGATAAGGCTACTTGGTCTACGGTGTTCTTGGCACCTCCAAGGAGCTACCATCCCCAATGGAGCCAATGTTAGTGTCAGCCTTTGAAGCCTTCCATCAGTGATCAAATATGCTCTTACAAAGTGGTCTTAGGGTGTCAAATTAAAATTTTGTCATTTCAGTGAGTCTTCAAGTAAAATTTGGTCACTAGGTATTAGGTCTAGGGTTGTTTTCACTCCTTCCAAAGTCTTCCAAGTATTGGTCCATGTCACCATTCAGCTTAGTGTACCATCATTCAAAGATTTTTCATCATCATTTCAGGTTCCAATGGGTCATTTTACACCTTGTTCGTGCTTCAGTTGTACTTGGGTAAACCTCATTTCCCTCTCCTAGGGTTTTGAAGGTAATTTTTCTTGGATGGTAAAATCATCAACAAAACTTGTATCTTGATGGTCATAGACCTTCCCCTATCATTAATATACCTTCTTAGATTCTTCCCATCACTCATATCCCTCAAATTCATCATTTTCCCACAAACCCTGGTTTATTACTACAATTTGACAATTTTCTAGGCTAGGCCTGTGTTTTGCCCTTTTGGACCCCTTCCGCTCACTCAATCTTTGAAATTCCACTTTTCATTGATTCCTAACATCTGTCTCTACTTCCTAAAATTTTCTCAAAAATTTAGAAGCCCCTTATCCCCTTCATTTCCCTTCATTTCCACAAATCCCGTGTTCCACACATCGGCATAGGTTTTGTTACAATGCTATTTTTGAGAAGTACAAGATTCATTTGACAAACTTGAGAGAGGTTTTTTTCCATAATTGACCCAATAATAAAAACCTCTTTCCGTTTTTACACAGGTTTAATGGTTTGGGATAAATGTCAAAAATATCGTTGTCTCAGGAGAGTTGTTGTACCTTTGGAGTGACCTTGGTAAAATCATTTTTTCTCCTAGCTTGAATAATCAAATTACTTTCATGATGAGTCAAATGATACTTAGACACAAATAGCTTTCGAATGAGCTATCCTAAGCTCAATTTCGAGTTGAGGAAGACCTTCAAATGTTGACTGCAACAACACACTGTATTCAAGCAATCTCATTCTTCACATATTGACCAGTCTTGGGAGATTTGACTTTTGACAGGGAAAATGAGCTCCAAATTAAAAATTAAACATGTTTTGAAAAGTGGACTCGACAAGCTTTCCAACGCACTATCACAAGCTCCATTGGGACACGAGGAAGGCCTTCGAAACTGGTCTACAAAATGGCGTTGCACATTGGGAGCTCGGCACTGCGCATCAGGCAGTTTTCTTCTATGTTAATTTACACTGGTGATGCGCATCAGAGAGGCACTATGCATTGGTGAGAATGCATTGTGCATTGGAAAACAACACTTCAAAACCCTCAAACTTCACCTCTAATCACCATCATTGCTGCATTTCTCTTCCAATTAAGTGAGTAACCTCACTTTTGATCTCACATAGGGTTTTTATGCTATAATTGTGGTTTTAGCATATTAAAACTCAAAACCCTAGTAGTATCCTACCAAATTTCTCACCATTTATAGCTTTTTTCACTTGCCTTCATTTTCCCATTATCATTTTCCCTAAATCTACCCCTTGATCCCATTTTCCCTAACCTATTTTCCCTTTCCCTATTTTCCCTAAGAAACTAATCACTTTATGAAACCCTAAGCTCATACATCAAAAACCTAGGTCCTCTATCCATCCCTCTCACTCCCCTACTACACCTCATCACTATTTTTCCTTTCACAAATCTCTTCACACTCATCTTGTCCCCCATCAATTATCCACCATTCACCATATCATCACCACATCTTCCAATAGAGACAAGCATGGAAAGAGACGGTGACCCTGATTTTGAGGAGGACACCCTAAATGATAGCTCTAGGGAAAGGAATTTGCAATAGGTATACAAAGGGAAAGGAAACGTCCTAGGAGAAAATATTGATGATGATGTTGAGAGGGAGTTTCAGCTTGAGGAGCATGATGATGATGTGCCACCTCATCACACTCAGGTAATTGATCTTGAAAGCCCATCATTATATCAAAGCATGCTTTTGAAAGAGAAAGAGGCTCATATTCGCATGTAAAATGATAAGTTGGATAGAGCTAGATATATTATCAATTACCTAGAGTAGGAGAATAAGCAGTTAGAGGGTAAACAAAGCTAAATGGAGTTAGAGATGCTAAAAATTCAAAGGCAAAGCAGCAAAGAGCATCTGGTTCCCTTGACCCCTATTGAACAAGAAGTGGAGCATGATAGAGAAATATGGCTTGAAAGAGTTAACATTCACCTTGAGGAGCTTCTAAAGAAATAAAATAAAGACAATAAGATGCTAAGGCATATGGCCCACCATTATTCGACCCAGAATAGGATATGCAACATAAGGATCAAGCACCTTAAGGCAAGATTAAGGAGGGCCTTAAAAGGAAAAAAGAATGATGAAAAGCTCAAGATTTTGGCTGATGTGACTTTAGCCCAACAAAGTAACCCATGATGCAGCTTTGAGCCAAAATTGGACAAATTTTGAGACAATTTTGTCATTTCCCAATTTTTGAGTTAGAAACACAGATTATTCTAGCGGTGGCATTGTGCATTGAATTGGTGCATCCTCTTGACAAATGGCTTATAGATTTGGATTCAGCATCAACAAGTAAGCAAACCCAGAAATTTCATCAATTTTGGAGAAGATCTGGGCCACCAAAAGGGCAAAAAACACCCAAAAAATGCCCTCTTTGCCACTTTTTGGACCCACAAGAAGCAGTCTTGGGAGAATCAACTTTTGGAGGGTCAAATCAACTCCAAATCAGAAAATGAAAAGTGTTCCAGAAACTAGATAGGCATAGATTTCCAATAAGTAATCTTGGGTCTGATTTGGGTGAGAAAAAGGCCTCCAAAGGCAGCCTTGAATAGGCGTTGCGCATCAGGCAGATTTTGTCAATTTTGCCTAAAACTCAAAATTTCACCCAGTTTCCTCAGTGGTTGACTTTTCTTCTTGTTTAAGTAAATGTATGCATGGTAAATTATTTTTTATGTAATTATAGATGAAAATCACCTCATAGGGTAGATACATCAAGTTCCAAGTGGTTTTGAGCTGTAATGAATTGGTTCTCTAAGTTTTAGAGGCAAGTTGTTCCATTGCCTACTTTGTGTTCCTAGTTTAGATATGGTTGAAACCACCCATTTTCTCATAGATTTAACCCTGATAGCTAGCATGAGTGGTTTCCTTTCCTATATTATGTAATTTCTTAGTCATTTGTAAAGGTTGGACTTTGGTCGAAGTGGTGGCACTTATTGAACATTTGTATTAGCAATTTGGCAAGGAATAAAACCAGGTTTCACAACTATTTTTGTGGGATTCTTGTGACAGTGAGTTTATGTATTGTTTCTTTTTATTATGTTTTACATGTATCCAAATCCATCTTTCTCTTCTAAAACTAAATGAATCAAGGTGAAAGTACAAAATACATTGTTGTGCTTTGTCTTAGGAATGCATTTGGTTTTCAATGTTTTCAACTATTTGAAGAGGATTCATAGTTTCTCTATGCCCTCCCCAACTGCTCAGCTATCTTAATCTACCATCTTAATCCATTTCTAGTGCATAAACTTATCTACCTTGCCCCATAGAACATGACATTATCCCTGAGTTGGTTTCCCTGACCCAGTCTGCCTTCTCCAATTGATTGAGCAACCAAAACCTAAAAATCAAACCAAAAACCCTGAGGTACTATACCTAGCCTAAAATCTACATTAAATTCAGTCATCTCCATCCCTAATTGCCAATATCCTAATTGATATTAACAAGGAGAGAGCCCTCTCCTAACTTGGTAGGGCTAGCTACCAGGTTAAGCATGGTTTGATGTTACCCTAGACATGCCCTCCTTCACCTTGAGGTAGATACAGGCCCTAACATGTACAATACAACCTAGAACTACTGCCAAACTTTTGGGATGGTCCCTCTGCGATGACCCCTCTAGGATGACACTCGGAGCCTCCATAATGGTGACACAAGTCACCTAGAAAAGGGTCACTTGAGTTCCCAAAAACACCATATCCGCATGACATATGTCCACCTCCTGTTGATTTTGCTGACATCACCTTTCACCATTGTCTAGCCCAATCACATTATAACACCTATCATGTTGTACGAGAGGAGAGAGAAGGTCCTCCGAGGCATTTTTTGTGACCATTTTCCTTTGTAATTTGTTGTTTTTAAAAACAACTGAGTTCAAGCCCTTTCCAACATAACATCAACCCTGAGAGGTTTATGGTTTTTGGAGGGGTCTCTTTGGGTTAGATCTCTATCATTGATCTATGTGATCGATAGAGCAGGAAACTAATCCTCAGTTCCATTACCTCTCTCCAAAGGCTCGTGTCCGAGTGTCATCAGAATGCTACCATGTACCCTTTAGTCCCTAAGTTGAAGACTTTTCTCCATATGAATTGGTCTTGTGACCATCAGTTCGGTTCTTAGGCACTAAGCCCTTCAAAGTCTTGTTTGGGGCCTTATTTCCCTTTATAACTCATTTTGCACCCTTGGTCCTCCACTGCTACATGGAAAGTGTGTCCAGTACTAAGGTCGGAGCTCTCAGCTTTTTCATTAATTTTAATTCTAAACAAGTTACAGGATCCAGGATTTTTGGGGTTTTGGGATTGTGCACAAGCCAATGGGATGCCTTATTGTTGTGTTGTTAGCCACGTCTACCTAGTCCTTTTTTTGGCTACACCTTCATTCTTTCCTCTGATGTTGGCACTTATGCCAACTTTGTCTATGTGTCAAAGGGTCCTCCAAAACTTCTGTTAACTTTCTTATTTTGGACATGGGGTCATAGGGCTTTGACTAACTCTATATTTCAATCTAGGACGCCATTTTGGGACTTCTTTATACCATTGGAAAGATACTCTAGAGTAATTTCCAGTTGAGTGGATCTGATGTGGCCTTTGATCTCATATAAGGCATAAGAAATGGCTTCAAAATCTTTAATATTATTTGCACCTAGACCTTTTTGTTCCTAGAACCTACTCCATCTTTGACACCTGTGCCTCTTTATACCACCTACTAACACATGTTGACATAAATGACAGCATATATCCAGCATTCTCCCCCTTTTTCATTGATGGAAACACCAAAATAAAACTAAAAACCTATTTCTCTTCTAGAAACACCCTTAGTAGAACATGAGTGTTTCTCCACCTGAGATAAAGTTTTGTTGTTGTGTATTGTTGTTTGCTTAATGTATTTATCCCACTTTATATTTCCCCTTCCATATATCTCTCCCTTATTTTTAAGTTTGCTTGATTTTGCTACATCTATCCCCCTTTGAAATCAATGGTAAAGACACCAACATACTCCCCCTGTCACAATGCTTCTCCTATCTACAATCCTTTCTCTATCATGTTCATCCTTGTGGACCTAGCAACTTCACAAATATATGCTAAAAAATATACTAGTTTCCTTGCTTCTTCTTGGAGGAGGAGCTAGTGACGGGAGGAAAAAGAAATAACTCCCTATATTTTCGTCAAGTACCCAAACGATTGTCTAAGGAGTGGCTTTTTAAAAATATCAGCAACTTTTTCTTTGGTAGGTACATACTCTAGTTTCACAATCTGAGCTATAACTTCCTCTCTTAAGAAATTATACTTGATGGGGATATGCTTGCTCTTAGAGTGAAATACTAGATTATTTAACATGTTTATTGCACTTGTGTTGTCACAAATAATGGGGATCAGCTGATCATAAAACACTTCTACATCTTACAAATTTTTCTTCATCCATAAAATTCAGGTACAGTAAGGATTTTTTACAATATACTATGCTTTAACTATAGATAAGGAAATGGAAGCTTGGTTGTTGCTCAACCATGACACTAGACTTTCTCTAAGAAATGAACCGCCACCACTTGTGCTCTTTCAATCATCCATATCACCTTACCAATCATAATCAGTATAGACCAGAAATGAAAAATCATTACCTCTTGGGTACCACAATCCATAGTCCATTGTTGCTCTAACATATCTGAGAATTATTTTGGTTGCAAGGAGATGAATTTGTCTAGGAGTTTCCTGAAATCTTCCAACTATTGCAAGAACTTGGATTATGTCTAGCCTTAAAGCTATCAAATACAAAAGGTTGCCAATGATGAATCTATGTAAGCTCTAGTCCACCTTTGGAGATTCAACCATCTTACTAAGCTTGCAATTTTACAACATTGGAGTTCTCACTAAAGAGCATTCTTCTATGCCAAATTCATTTAGCATTTCCTTGAGATACTTGCCTTGAGAAATAGAAATTCCTTTAGGGGTCTATGCTATCTACAATATAGGGAAATATGATATCTCTCGAAGCATAGACATCTTGAATTTTTCCTTCATATCAGTTGCAAATTCATTTTTCAACAAATCTGAATTGCTTGCAAAGATTATATCATCAACATATACTACCACCACAATGAGTTTTCCATCCTTTTCTTTGACGTATAAATTTTTTTCAGTTGCTCCTCTTTTAAATCAACACTTGATCAGGTAGTTTTCTAGCTTAGAATACCAAACTCTAGGGGCTTACATGAGACCATACAAAGCCTTATTAAGTCTACAAACATAATTTGTGTTTTTTGTCAGTTGAAAGATTTATTGCTATTCTATGTAAACTTCTTCCTATATCTCTCCATTAAGAAAAGAATATTTGAGATCCATTTGATATATTTTGAATTTCTTGATAAAAGCATATGCCAAAAACATTCTTATTTCTTATAATATATCAACATGACAAAAAGTCTCATCAAAATCCAATCCTTCTACTTGAGCATAGCCTTTGCATACCAATCTTCCCTTGTTCCTTACCACTTTTCCATGGTTATTTAACTTATTTATGAAAACCCACTCTGTGCCAATGAAATTCTTATTTGCAAGTCTTGGAAAACGTTCCCAGGTCTGATTTTTCGCTATTTGGTCCAACTATTCGTTCATGGTATATAACCAATGTTGATCTTGAATGGCTTGAATAATATTCCTGGGTTCCTCCATGGACATTAATGCAGCATGTTCCTGTGTGAGGGAATCTTGCAACCTCCTTCTTGTTTGCACTCCAGAATTCAATTCACCAACTATTTGATTGGTTGGGTGATGTTTCTATACATACTTTGGGGTATCTATGGCTTGAGGAGTAGAGGGTTATTCATGGTTTCCTTCTGCAGTTTCCTCATCATTCTCATCACCAATACTTACTAAGTTAATCAATGCTAGCTTTTCAAGTTGTTGTAATTCTTGATTATCATGCTCATATACTTTCACATGTATATAGTCAATGATTCTCTTGTTGACTTTATTGTAACATCAGTAACCCTTGTTGTTATTTGAATAACCCAAAAAAATGCCTTCATCTTCTCTGGCATCGACTTTCCCAATTTTCTCATCATTTTCCTTAATGTAATATTTGTTGCCTAAAATTTTGAAGTTTTTCACTGTTGTTGGTCTGTCGCACCACAACTCATAATGATTTTTGTCACTATTGAGTCAAAAAAGAACTTTGTTGAGGATGAACATTGTTGTATGAATTGCCTCTTCCCAAAACCTTTGTTGGACATTATTTTTTGTCATCATTTCTCTAGCCAACTACTACACTAACCTGTTTTCTCTCTCTACCACACCATTTTGTTGGGGAGT
>APFE031144083.1:0-23142 GCA_000404065.3 Pinus taeda
GCTCGATATTTCCTCTCATGTATCTCTGTAATTTCAGATCATCCAGTTCTAAAATTGTGTTCTGTAGTATCCCTTTGTATCCTCTTTCCAATTCTACCAGTCTGACCCCAATTAGATTCTCCAAGGAAGAGTTATGCCAAATCTCCCACAGTGACCTGATTATTGACTAGTTCAGTAGAGTGAAATTGTATGACATGCCACGTGTACCTATTTCGACCTTTGGCTCTGAAAAATATATACAGGAAACTAGAATCTGTCCTCTTTTTTTACCTTCTTACGAAATTTCAATTTGATGCTCAGAGAGAAAGTTATGACGATTTTCCACAAGTCACCTGTTTGGAATGTAATTCAGGAGTTTGCAAAAAGACCAACTTCCTCTGATCATATCTCTGCAAATATATTGCAAAAATCTCTGAAATTTAGACCCGGGGTTCAATGCGATTTCGTCAGAAATGGGTTTTTTTTTTTGCTTATAAAACGTCTCAGAAAAATGTTATAGCAAAAATGCCACGATGACCTATTTGGAGCAGTGAAAGCCTAGAATCCAAATCTTTGATACCAAATGTTATGAAACCAGCTCACAAAAAGATAGAAATTATAGATCAACATGTTAGAATTCAGTCTGTTCGAGGGGGCAACCTCCTTTACATTAAAGAAATGAATGATTCTTCGATAATTCAAATGAAAAAAACCTCATTTCTATATGTATGAGTCTAAGGAGTCACAATATAACCCAGCCAACCTAACAATAATAATATAAAGGCACAAAAATAACCATAGAGTGATTCTATGGGGGACAGTAATAACAATATGGGGAAAATAGGGGCACAACAATATCAATAAGGGTTATAATGACAATAGTAATGGGGTAATCACTAGTATTATGGGGACCTAACAAAAGGTTTGCAAACATTTAGAAACTCGTGGCCATGCCTTTGAAAGTGAATATATATTTCCATCACACTGTTTATCGTTCTTATGCATTGACTTTGAAGCACCTCCACCACACTATGCCATTCCATATGGACAATGGCAATATAGCTATGATCACCTTAATGGGAATTGGAGCGCCAATGTGATATGTCAGATAGGGGCGACATAAATTGAGCTTGGAGACCCAATGGTGGTAAATGCCTCAACAAAATAATGGGGTTACTACCCCCTTCATTGTCTCCTTCACCATTCACATTGTTGGGTTTGGGAGCTAGGTTATATGTATGTTTGATCAGGGTTTTATCTTCTTGATTTCTCATATCCTTCTGCATCATATACGATTCTTTCCTCTTATCCCATATCTATCCTCCCTGAGGTAGACTGGTTTACCTAAAGAATATTATGGTTTGAAGTGGTTTAATATATTATTATCAGATGTGATTATGAGGTTGCTAACATGTAACAGTTATCCTTAAATCTCACTGATCTAACAAGTATTTTGTTCTTTTAATAGAATTATTTCTCACGGCTTTAAAAAGTTGATAACTAACAGATTTTAAATTTCTCTATGTGGGTTTGAGAAAATTGAAAAGGGTATCGGCCCTCCACTTAGTGATTTGAGGTTTTCCACATCTCTGTTAGTAGGATTTTTTACCTTTATTGCGAATTTTGTCTAGAGAGAGTATTTTCATTTCTGGCTTTAGGGTCTCTCAAAAAACTTTTCCATGCGAGTGTTTTCATGAGGTAAACAAAGGTGTTCTTATTTCTCTCTTTAATTGCCTTATGTTTGATGCTAAAGATGGTATTTCATGTAAGGCAATAGAAATTAAACAAATAACAAAAATACTAAAAGAGTTAAGAACAATTAGGATGATAAAATACATAGAAAACAAGAAGGATCAAGAAAATAAACTATAATGAAGAATAAATCAACAACAAATAAAATAAAAAGGACACCAATACCTACATAGATAAACAAACAAACAAAATCAATCTAAAAAGGAAGCCTAAAAAAAACTAGGAGGAGAGGACAAGGACCTAGCTTCCTCTCCTCCAATATATGATGCTAGAAATTATTGCAATTCTATGCTTCTTTGCTATTTTAGCCTTTTGTTGGGTGTGCTCCAACACTTCTCAGGGAATTGAGTCTAAATTTTTAGGTATTTTTCGCCTTCTAGTTAAATACCCAGAAAAATTTCTTGTCAATTGGTATTATATGTTCATGTTTGAATCAGTTTCGAACATTGTGAGTCTTAACTTGTAATCTTCTCAGAATATTACATGAGAGGTACTTATATGTAAAATGTAAATGGACTCATGTATAATTTTTCTTTCCTTCCTTCTTATTTTCTAGTGTCTGAAAAGGGTAAACTATATCCCCTTGCCCTTCTCGAGCTTATGGTGGAATTGGGAATATTTTGTTAGCCTATTGAATTATTTCTACAAACATACAGTCAATTGTAGTCTAATGGGGAATCTCTTATGGATCTATATTTAAAGAGTTTGTTGAGATTTAGTAGCTTGGGAAGTAATTGAAGCCCTTGAAATCAGTGTATGGAGGCAGAAGCACAACCAACGCAATGTGGGATTGGAACCTAAGCTTGGGGTTTTGCACCTAAATGAGTTGGGAAACAAACAATTTGACTTTGACTAATTTGACACTTCAAGGTATTAGAGGACACATAAAGAAAAAAAGGTTAGCGAAAGTCACACAAAATAGAGGTGTCTAATAAGAGATATTAATTTTTATATGTGGCTAGTGGATAATTTGTCTAGTTGGTAATGTTAGCATGGGATAAAGTATGCTCCAAGAAAAAATTCATCGAGCCATGTGTGTGCATAAAAATAGAAGTTAAGTGTTGGATGTCTAGAGCACATTCAAAGTGCAAATAAAATTAGGTATTCCTTTGAGATAGATAATGAACTTGAGGCAGCTCACAAGCTAACAAGAGGATGAATTTGGCACAAGAGGTGGAAGAGTTTCTCTTATGTCTGGGTGTGGATATTCTTGATAGAAAAGGCCAAAGTTCTAAGCTAAGTTTGGATGATTTTTTGTGCTACGTTTGTGTGGTGTTTGGATCTCTATTTAGGGCATAGGAAGTGATGCTACAACATCATGTTGGACACATAATTTGGAGGGTGGAGAGGGCTTGTAAAATATCTCTACCCTACCCACAGTTAGTCAAAGGTGAAACACAATTGAACAGGGGTTTCTTCCCTTCTAGTGAGTTCATATCACTTGTTTTTGTGAGACAGAGAATTGTAGGGTAGAGATCTTTTACTTATTTTAAACCCTAAACCCTAAACGCTTATTATTTTTTTTTATTTTTTTTTTAAAAAGCATTTTGTAACTTTAGTTGTATAAATCCTAAACGATAAACCCTAAACCATGAACCCTAAAACCTAAACCCTAATCCTGAAACCCTAAATCCCAAACCGTAAACCTCAAATGGTAAACCCTAAACACTAAGAATTTTATAGCATTTTAGAAAGTGTTCTGTAACTTTTGTTTAAGTGTGTATTAAAAGAATTTACTAAAGTGCTATAAAACCTAAACCCTAAACCCTAAACCCCTAACCCTATATCCTAATGCTTAAAGCCTAAATGATAAATCCTAAAATCATTTGCTAAGGCCTTATAAACTCTAAAGCGTAAAGCTTGAAAGCATTTCCTAAGTTCTTATATACTCTAAACCCTAAAACTCCAAAACCTAGACCCTAAACCCTAAGCCCTAAACCCCAAACCCTAAAACCTAAGGATTTTATAAAATTTTCAAAAGTGTTTCGTAACTTTTATTTAAGTGTTTAATAAAACCATTTACTAATGTGCTATAAACCCTAAACCCCTAATCCCTAAACCCTTAACCTTAAACCCCAAACCCTAAACCCTAAAAAACCCCTAGAGCCTAAAAAACCATAAACCGTAAACCCTAAAAACCCAAAAAAACCCTAAACCATAACAACCGTATTTTAACTCTTTTATAAGTGTTTATTAAAAGAATTTATTAAAGGATTATATATGATAAACCTTAAACCCTAATACCCATACCCCCAACCTAAACCCTAAGCCCTAAACCATAAGAAATTTATAATATTTTAAACCCCAAACCCTAAACCTGAAGTATTTTATAACATTTTAACAAGCCTTTGTAACTTTTTTTTAAGTGTTTATTTAAAGAATTTAGTAAATTGTTATAAACCCTTAACTCTAAGCATTTTATTACAATTTAGCAAGCATTTTATAATATTTTAAAACCCTAAACCTTAAACATTTTATAAAATTTTAATAAGCATTTTGTAATTTTTCATGTTTTTATTAAAAGATTTTACTAAAGTGTTATAAACCTTACACCCTAAAACCTACACCCTAAGGATTTTATAAAATTTTAACAAGAGTTTTGTAACTTTTTTTTAAAGTGTTTATTAAAATAATTTACTAAAGTGTCCCTCAAACCTAAACCCTAAGCATTTTATAGATTTTTAGAAAGTGTTTTGTAACTTTTTTCTAAGTTTTTATTAAAAGGATTTACTAAAGTTTTATAAACCCTAAATACTAGACTCTAAACCCTAAGCATTTTATAACGTTTTAAACCCTAAAACCTCAACATTTTATAGCATTTTAAAAAGTGTTTTGTAACTTTTTTTAAGTGTTTATAAAAAGAATTTACTAAGGTGTTACAAAACCTAAACCCTAAACCCTAAACCCCAATCCCCAAACCCTAAACCCTTATCATTTATTAAGATTTTAAAAAGTGTTTTATAACATTTTTTAAGTGTTTATTAAAGCACTTAATAAAGTTTTATAAACCCTAAACCCTAAATCCTAAACCTCAAACCCTAAACCCTACACCGTAAACAATAAACCCTAAACCCTATAAACTAAACCTTAAACCCTGAGCATTTTATGTTATGAAACCAGCTCACAAAAAGATAGAAAAGATATATCAACGCCTTAGAATTTAGCCTCTTCGAGGGGGAAACCTCATTTAAATTACATAAATGAACAATTTTTGGATGATACAAATGACAAGACCTCCTTTCTATATATAGGAGTCTAAGGGGTCATAATATAATCAGAGCCGACATAACAATGAGAATGTAAGGGCACAATAATAACAATATTGGGCTTCTATGGGGACTACAAGGGTACAAAAATATATAAGGGGGTTGTACTAATAACAATAAGGGGTTACACTAATAGTATATGGGCCTAACATGCCCCTCTCCTTCAAAAAGTGTTGTCCTCAATGCTTGAGTAGTTCTTGATGCTTCTATATAAAATTATTGTCCTTGCATGTGAAATCTTCGATAGGTAAGTACTTCCACTTGATGAGATGCTTTGAAATTGATCAATTTCGTAGTTGTCAACTTCTCGAGTCTATAAATGCTTCAGGTTCCAATATGATTTTTCCTTCCTTCTCAAGTTCTAGCAATATTGTTGGAACATGGATATCCAACAACTTTTGAATGAGTTCCCACCCTACTTCGCCTTTCTTCCATTCATACCTTCCTTTTTTTATCAAATTTGGTTGGATAATTGTACCAACCTCTACCATTTCTGCAACCATATGTTAAATTTCACTCCTTTGGGCATATGGATATCTATAAGGCGTGAGATTTGGAGGAACACATCTTGGAATAAAATGAATAGCACAATCATGATCAGGAATACATGGGAGACCTTTGGGAGTCTCAGATACCTTGGAATGATTGTCCAAGACTTTTTGGAGATCTGGAGAAATACACGATTTCGATGTGCGAACAGTTAGCGAACATAATTTTGTAATTACACCTTGTTGTTATTTCTTTAGAAACTTCGTCATTCAGTCAGAGTTGATTATCTTCCCTGGTTTCCTTCTGATACCCCTTAATTCAACATCCTTTCTTTCTAAAGAAAATTTCATAAAAAGTTCTTGAAAATTAAAAGCTATTGTACCCAAGGTTTGTAGCCATTGGACTCCTAGTACAACATCAGCATCACCCATTGGAGTGGAAAACATTGGGTTATTGAATAAATATTCTCCCATGGATAACTTGATATTATGGAACTCTCAAGAGCAATTTATGGTTCCTCCACTTACAACCGTCACTTGACACTATGGTGCTGGATCTAGGAAGTAATTCAAGTCCTTGGCTATCTTAAAATTTATAAAATTATTGTACTACGTGAATCAATAAACAATATTACCTTTTTCTTCTTGATATTTCCTTCTATCTTCATATTTTGAGGAATGGTAATTCCAACGAATGCATTACAAGATATGGTCAGATTCATTTCTTCTTTCTCTGGGGTTCATTCCTTGTGAGTATCCTTTTCTTTTATTATTTCTTGATACTTTTATTCTTGATATTTCACTATTTTAACCTTATTCTTAACATGTCCTTCTATATTGAGAGTTTGGGGAGTGGTAATTTCTTCCAATGCTTTACAAGATATGGTCGAATTCATTTCTTGATGCTCGATGTGACCTTTCACTTCTTGGACATTTTTCCTCTTGATATGTCCTTCTATCTTGATAGTTTGATGAGTGGTAATTATGGCCAATGCATTACAAGATATGGTTGGATTCATTCCTTCTTCCTCGATGTGATATTTCACTTCTTGAACCTTTTTCTTCTTCATATGTCCTTTTATCTTGAGAGTTTAAGGAGTGGTAATTCTTGCCAATCCTTTACAAGATATGGTCAGATTCATTTCTTCTTTCTCTGGGGTTGGGTCCTAGTGCATATCCTCTTCTTTTGATGTTTCTTGATCCTTTTCTTCCTCCTCTTCGTACTTTATGTAAAATAATTTCTTCTCAACACACTTATGACCTTTAGGTCATTTGCTATCACAATTGTAACAAAGCCCTTTATCTCTTTTTTCTTTAAATTGTTGTGATGTAACCCTTGTGGGTTGTGGAAGGCTAGGAGAAAAAACACTTCCATCTTTATAGTTGTGATGGGTAGACTTCCTTGTTTCCATAATTTTACTTTCCACTATGTAACAAATCCCTTTTACTCTTTCCAATTGTTGTGGTGTTGCTATAAAAAAGGTGTTGTTGTTTGTATCCTCATAATGTGCTATCAATTCCTCCATGAAAATTGACCACGTAAAAAGTTGTTTACGAGAACAAATCCCTTTATACCATAAAAATTGATCCAGTTCTAAATATGAAGATGCAATACATACCTTTTGTAATAGTGGTACACCATGTAAATCAAAATATTGCTCCATCTGAAGTATCCAATTTACCGGATCCTTGCCATCAAACTTCGTCATCTTGCTTTTTCTTGATTTTAGGAGCTCAATCTTGAAACAACCGTAGCTCTATATTTTCAGATCTTTAAGTTCTGAAATTGAGACCTACAGTAGCACTCTACTTCCTCTTTCCAATGCCACTAGTATGATCCAAATTGGATTCTCCAAGGAAGAGTTATGTCAACTCTCCCACAGTGACCTGATTATAGACTAGTTTAGTAGAACGAAATTGTACGATGTGCGACGTGTCACTATTTCGACCTTTGGCTCTGAAAAATATATACAAGAAACTAACATCTGTCCTATTTCTGTACCTTCTTACGAAATTTCAATCTGATTCTCAGAGGGAAAGTTATGACGATTTTCCCCAGGTCACCTGTTTCGAATGTAATTCAAGAGTCTTCAAAAAGACCAACTTCCTTAAATCATATATCCGCAAATATAGCACTAAAATATCTGAAATTTTGACCCAAGGTTCAGTGTGCTTTCGTCTCAAATGGATCTTTTTTTTCACTTCTAAAATGTCACAGAAAAAAAGTTATAGTGAAAATCCCACAATGGCCTATTTGGAGCAACGAAACCCTCGAATCCAAAGCTCTGATACCAAATGTTATGAAACCAGCCCACAAAAAGATAGAAAAGATATATCAACGCCTTAGAATTTAGTCTCTTCGAGGGGGCAACCTCCTTTACATTACATAATGAACAATTATTGGATGATACAAATGACAATACCTCCTTTCTATATATAGGAGTCTAAGGGGTCATAATATAATCAGAGCCAACATAACAATAATAATGTAAGGGCACAATAATAACAATAGTTGGCTTCTATGAGGCACAATAATAACAATAGTGGGCTTCTATGGGGACTACATGGGTACAACAATATAATAAGGCGGTGGTACTAATAACAATAAGGGGTTACACTAGTAGTATAGGGGCCTAACATTTTATAACATTTTTAAAAGCTTTTTGTAAATTTTGTTTAAGTGTTTATTAAAAGAATTTACTAAATCATTATAAACCTTAAACCATACACCCTAACACCTAAGCCACAAAACCTAAACCCTAAACCCTAAACACTAAGCGCTAAACCCTAAAACATAAACTCAAAACCCTAAACCCTAAACACAAAAACATAAACACTAAACCCTAAAACATAAACCCTAAACCCCAAACCCCAAACACTATACCCTCAACTATAAACCCAAGAACCTAACCATTTTATAACATTTTAAAATTTGTTTTGTAAAATTTGTTTAAGTGTTTATTAAGATCATTTACTAAAATATTGTAGACCCTAAACACTAAGCCCTAAACCTAAACCCAAACTCCAAACCTTAAACCATAAGCCCTAAACCCTAAGCCTTAAATCCCAAACCCTAAACCGTAAACCCTGATCATTTTATAACATTTTGAAAAGTATTTTGAAACCTTTATATAAGTATTTATTAAAATCATTTACTAAAGTCTTGTAAACCTTAAACCCTAAAGCCTATTCCCTAAAGCCTGAACCGCAAACGCTTAATCCTAAACCCTAAACCATAAACCCTTAACCCTAAACCCTAAATTGTAAACCCTAAACCCTAAGTATTTTATAACATTTTAAAAAGTGTTTTGCAATTTTTATTTAAATTTTTATTAAAAGCATTTACAAAAGTTTTATAATCCATAAACCCTAAACCCTAAAACCAAAACCCTAAACCCTTAGCATTTTATAGCATTTTAAAAATGGTTTCCTATCTTTTATTTATGTGTTTGTTAAAAGAATTTACTAAAGTGTTATAAACCATAAACCCTAAACCGTAGCCCTAAAACCTATACACTAGACATTTTATAACATTTTAAAAAGTGTTTTGTAACTTTTATTAAGTTTTTACTAAAATCATTTCTGAACACTTATAAACCCTAAACCTTAAACCCTAAATCACAAACCCTAAACCCTAAGCATTTTATAACATTTTAAGAAGAGTTTTTTTAACTTTTATTTAACTGTTTATTAAAAGAACTTACTAAATCCTTATAGATGTTAAATCTTAAATCATGAACCCTAAACCACAAACCACAAAACCCAAATTCTAAATACTAATCATTCTATGGCATTTAAAATAGTGTTTTGTAACTTTCATTTAAGTGTTTACTAAAAGAATTTTCTAAAGTGTTATAATCCCTAAATCGTAAACACTAAAACCTAAACCTAAAACCCAAAACCCGAAACCCTAAGTATTTTATAACATTTTGAAAAGTGTTTTGTAACTTTTATTTAACTTTTAATTAAAATAATTTACTAAATTGTTATAAAACCTAAAACCTATGCCCTAAAATGTAAACCCCAAACCCTAAAACTGACACCCTAAACCGTAATCATTTTCAAACATTTTAAAAATGATTTTGTAGCTTTTATTTAAGTGTTTATTAAAACAAATTACTAAAGTGTTATAAAACCTAAACACTAAGCCCCAAACACTACACGTGAAACCCTAAAACCTAAACCATATGTATTTTATAACATTTTAAAAAGAGTTTTCTAAATTTTATTTAGGTGTTTATTAAAATGATTTACTAAAGTGTTATAAACCTTAAAGCCTAAACCCTAAGAATTTTAGAACATCTAAAAAAGTGTTTTGTAACTTTTATTTAAGTGTATATTGAAAGCATTTACTAAAGTGTTATAAAAATTAAACCATAAACCCGAAACCCTAAACCCTAAACAACCAAACTTTAAAACCTAAACCCTAATCATTTTATAAAATTTTAAAAAGAATTTACTAAAGTGTTAAATCCTAAACCCTAAACTATAATCCATAAACCCTAAACCCTTAATGCTAATTTTATTTTAATACTTTGAAAAGCGTTTTGTAACTTTAGTGTTATAAATCCTAACCCATAGACCCTAAACCCTAAACCCAAAACCCAAAACCCAAAACTCGAAACCCTATGTCCCAAACTGCAAACCCCAAACAGTAAACCCTAAACACTAGGAATTTTATAACATTTTAGAAAGCGTTTTGTAAATTTAATTTAAGTGTTTATTAAAAGAATTTACGAAAGTGTTATAAAACCTAAACCCTAAACCCAAAATCCCAAACCCTATATCCTAATTCTTATAGCCTAAAGGATAAACCCTAAAATCATTTACTAAGGTCCTATAATTCATAAACCCTAAAGCCTAAAGTTGAAAGAATTTACTAAGGTTTTATAAACTCTAAACCCTAAAATCCAAAATCTAAACCCTAAACACTAAGCCCTAAAGCCCAAACCCTAAAACCTAATGATTTTATAACATTTTAGAAAGTGTTTTGCATCTTTTATTAAAGTTTTTACTAGAACGATTTACTAAAGTGCTATAAACCCTACGCCCCTAATCCCTAAACCCTTAATCTTAAACCCTAAACCCCTAAACCCTAAAAAACCCTAAACCCTAAAAAACCATAAACCATAAAAAGCCTAAACCCTAAAAAAGCATAATCCCTAAAAAACTTGAAACCCTAAAAAACCATAAACCCTAAAAAACCTTAAACCCTAAAAACCCCAAACCCTAAAAACCAAAAAAACCGTAAACCCTAAAAATTATTTTAAACTTTTTTATAAGTTTTTATTAAAAGAATTTTTTAAAGCATTATAAACCATAAGCCCTAAACCCTAATACCCACACCCACAACCTAAACCCTAAACGCTAAACCAAAAGCACTTTACAACATTTAAAACCCCAAACCCTAAACCCCAAGAATTTTATAACATTTTAACAAGCGTTTGTAACTTTTTTCTAAGTGTTTATTTAAAGAATCTACTAAATTGTTATAAACCCTAAACCGTAAAACATACACCCTAAGAATTTTATAGAACTTAAACAAGAGTTTTGCAACTTTTTTTAAAGTGTTTATTAAAAGAATTTAGTAGTGGGTCCCTCAAAACTAAACCCTAAGAATTTTATAACTTTTTAGCAAGTGTTTTGTAACTTTTCTTAAGTGTTTATTAAAAGGATTTACTAAAGCTTTATAAACCCTAAACCCTAAACTCTAAACACTAACATTTTATAAAATTTTAAACCCTAAACCCTCAGCATTTTATAACATTTTAAAAAAATTTTGTAACATTTTTTTAAGTGTTTATTAAAAGAATTTATTGAAGTGTTATAAGACCTAAACCCTAAACCCTAAACGCTGAGCATTTTATAAAATTTTAAGAACCGTTTTGTAATTTTTTTAAGTGTTTATAAAAAGAATTTACAAAGGCCTTGTTAATCCTAAACCATAAACCTTCACCATTTGATAACATTTTAAACCCTAAACCTAAACCCTAAGCATTCAATGACATTTTAACAGGATTTTCGTAACTTTTTTTCATGTGGTTATTAAAAGCATTTACTAAAATGTTATAAACCCTAAATCCTAAATTGTAAGCATTTTATAACATTTTAAACCCAAAACCTTGAATCCTAAAGCCTAAAGACTAAAATATAAACCCTAAGTATTTTATAACATTTTAACAAGCGATTTCTTACTTTTTTTAATTGTTTATTAAAAGCGTTTATTAAAGTGTTATAAACACTAAACCCTAAACCTTGAGCATTTTATAGAATTATAGAACCTAAACCCTACAACCTAAGAATTTTATAAAATTTTAGCAAGTGGTTTGTAACTTTTTCTTATATTCTTATTAAAATAATTTATCAATCTATTATAAATCCAAAACCGTAAACCATAAACCCTATCCCTAACCGCTAAGAATTTTATAACATTTGAAAATACATCTGTAACTTTTTTAAGTGTTAATAAAAATCATTTAATAAAGTTTTTTAACCATAAACCCTAAACCCTAACCATTTTGTAACATTTTAAGTGTTTATTTGAATAATTTACAAACGTGTTATAAAACCTAAATCCTAAACCCTAAACACTAAACACTAAACCCCAAAGCCCAAACCCTGACCCTAAAAACTAAGCATTTTATGATCTATTAAAAATAAATTTTTAACATTTATTTAAGTGTTTATTAAAATAATTTACTAAGGTGTTATAAAACATAAACCCTAAACCCTAAACCCCAAACCCTAAACCTTAAACCCTAATCATTTAATAAATTTTTGAAATGTGTTTTGTAACCTTTTATAAGTGTTTATTAAACCACTTAAGAATGTTTTAAAAAGCCTAAATTCTAAACCCCAAACCCTAAACACTAAATCCTAAACCCTAAATAATAATCCCTAAACCCTAAATCCTATAAACTAAACCCTAAACACTAAGAAATTTGTAACATTTTTAAAATCGTTTTGTAACTTCTATTTAAGTGTTTATTAAAAGAATTTACTAAATTGTTATAGACCTTAAATCATACACCCTAAAAACTAAACCCCAAAACCTAAACCCTAAACCCTAAACCCCAAGACCTAAACCCTAAACCATAAACCCTAAGAATTTTATAATAGTTTAAAAAGAATTTTGTAACTTTTATTTAAGTGTTTATTAAAACAATTTACTAAAGTGTTATAAACCTAAACCCTAAACACAAAACCGTAAACCCTAAACCCCAAAACGTAAAATCTAAACCCTAAACCCCAAACCCCAAGTCTATATCCTAATCATTCAATGACATTTTAACAACCTTTCTGTAACTTTTTTTGAAGTGTTTATCAAAAGCATTTACTCAAATGTTATAAACTCTAAATCCTAAACCATAGGCATTTTATAGCATTTTAAACCCAAAACCCTAAAGCCTAAACTCTCAACCCTAAGTATTTTATAACATATTAACAAGTGTTTTCTCACTTTTTTAAGTGTTTATTGAAAGCATTTACTAAAGTGTTATAAACCCTAAACCCTAAACCATGAGAATTATATATAATTTCAAATTATACCCTAAATTTCAAAACCTAAACCCTAAACACTAATAATTTTATAACATTTTAATTTTGTAAATTTTTAAAGTGTTTATTAAAAGAATTTAATAAAGTGTTATAACCCTAAACCCTAAACCCAAAGAATTTTATAGCATTTTAACAAGTGTTTTGTAACTTTTATTTAAGTGTTTATAAAAATAATTTACTAAAGTGTTATAAACCCTCAAGCCTAAAGCCTAAATACTAAACCCTAAACACCAAACCCCAAACCCCAAACCCTAAAACCTCAGAATTTTATGATCTATTTATTATAATTTGTAGCTTTTATTTAAGTGTTTATTAAAATAATTTCCTAAGGTGTTATAAAACCTAAACAATAAACCCTAAATCCCAAACCCTAAACCCTAAACCATAAACCATAAACCCTAAACAAGATTTATCTAAACTTTCATGACGCGAGCTCCATTAGCATTAAGTGCTCCATTATTTTATATGGTTTCATATCTTAATATTATCTCACACAAACCCTAGTTCCCGATAATGCACCAAAGCATTAACCCTCTCATTACCAAAGAAGGGCCTAATATGATTACATGAAGAAGATATGGATGATCTAGTGGCTAAGTTGTGAGAATGAGGACACTCTCCCAGTTTTATAAGATAGGTCACTTAGGAAAATGATAGAAAATGGATCAAGTGTGCAACAACCTAATCTAATTTATTATATTATATCCACATTAGGGTAGTCTAGTGAATATGTGGAAGTGTCATGTGGTGGTTGGAAGCCACCTCCAATGTGGCGTGGTCTTTAAGCTCAGGATCCACATTTCAAGCACTCCTCGTGACATGGTTTTGTGCTCTCTAAAAGAGGATCCAAACTTTAATTTTCCTCAACATGTCCTAATTCAAAACAAACTCCAAGTATTGCACTCTCCAATAAAGAATCCCTCAATACAACCACTCAACATATTAGACTATGACGTGCTTGAAGTCGTCCTAGGGAAGAGCGCTTTTTCTCCTAGTGCATGTTATGATGATCCAAACATGTGAAAGAATGCAACAAAATAAAAATATAGACACAAATATAGATTTTAAGAATAAATAAAACTTCATATCATTAATATCAAAGAATTGAAATATGTTTACATACAAAATGGAAATAAACTAGCATGGGCAATGGGAGCTTATCTCTAAGAAGAGATGTGGAGACTACATGCCTCTGAAATGTGTTACAATGAGGTTTTAATACATATTTGTTATTGAGATATAATGGAAAACACTAAACATCCAAAAACCTAACCCTAGGACATGAAGCGCCAAAACTATGGGCCCCATTGGCGTAAATTGGTACATCAACTTCCAGGGGTCGTAACTTTGGCATATGATCTTTGTTTGACTATCATAGTAGCTCATTTTTAATATCTCGAAGATGATGTCAAAAGAATGTTGGCTAGCCCATTTTGGGATATAATGGTCTCTCTGATTTCCCTAAAAATGTTGTTTAGGGCCTCAAAACGGCTCTAGAAGTTCAAGGCTCGAGAAACTGCCAGAAATAGTAAATTGTGCTACAATTAAGGAACCCAAAAAATTGAAAGAGATAGTGTTGGAGTCCAAGTGGAATAGGCAGGTGGCCACCAATATCCAACTGGATCGCCAGCCATGCTAAATACAGTAAACTATGGTTAACAATCATAGACCATGGTAACCATACATAACTATGGTCAGTCATAGTAAACCAAATTGATCACCATTGTTATACTATGGCTGATAATGTGTAATTATTGTTAAACATCACCAAATATTTTTTTACTATGGTTAATGATTGTTTGACTACAGTTGAACATGGTTGACTATGGTTGTTTATTTTGACTTTTGAAGGATTGACTATATTTGACTATGGCACCAAGTTGAATATTGTTAAATATAGTCAATGTAGGGTTGACAAAATTTGACATTTAAAAATTGTCTACCAAGTTTTGACGACATTTATCTAATGTGGTTTGATAATGATTGACAATTAATATTAATATTAAAATTAAAATAATCATGAAAAACATAAACCTAGTAATAATAATAAACTAAAAACTACAACATAATAACAAACTTAAATCTAAATTTAATAACAAAACACATTATATTATATTAAAACCAAACCTATTTTTTTATAAAACCTAACCACTTACATATTAAAACTTTGAAAACATAAAAAAGTATCACGGAATTAAAATAGTCTAATATAATAAACATTTTACTAAATACAAAACCATTATGGTTTACCATGATTTACATTATTTTATAATCTCATATTACACTAAAAAAATTACAACATTCATTGCCATATTCTTATGAAATCATTTCATATGTATAATATATAAAGATTCTTATAAAATAAATATATATGTATAATATATACAAAGTGTCATATTATATTATATTAAAACACATAATTTTATATTTAAAAGTTAAAAATTGTCATTTAAAACATGTCATCAAATGAAAAGTTAAGTGTTACAGCTATGCCTCCAAAACTCCAACAATCGTTCAAGAATATATCTACAATATATGTACATAGTAACATAGTAACCATTTTAGAGTGGGTTACAACTATGGCTGCAAAAGTACACAATATATATATATATAAGGTTATATATACAAGGTTTTATTAGATGACATAAACATCAAAACTATATCATACTATATTGACACTAAAATTTAAACCTAAATAATTTTTAGGGTGTGGTATAACTATGGCCTCAAAAGTTCTACTCCATTGCAAGACACATGTTTTAATGGGCATGGCTATTTAAATTGTAACAAATATTTTAGAGTAAGAGGCACACATTAATATCAATGTTAATAGTAATATTAATATTAATGATAATAGTAATATTATTATATTAACATTAATATTAGTATATATTATATTGATTACTATATGAAAAAAAAATGTTGTTATTTATATTACTTGTATTAAGGCTTCAATGTAATAATTTTAATAAATAGTCAATAGTATTCATATTCATAAATTATGGTTTTATGTATTAGTTAATAATCAAACTATTAATACTTCATGTGGTTTAATAAATTAATAAATGATTAATACTTCATGTGGTTTAATAAATTAATAAATGATTAATACTTCAATGTTTAATAAGATTGATTTATTAATGTTAACCATTAATGATTATGTTAGCCACATTAACAATCTCACCTAGTTAACAAAATATATTAAATTGTTACATTTAATAATATTATTACATAAATAATTATTATACGAAATTATTAAGAATATGTTAACCTTATTATTAATAACATTAATGTTATATTGAAAATATTATATTTTGTTAATGTTGTTGTTAATGTCTAAAATGTAACTATTATGAACATTATTTATGAATATTAATGATAATACATAAATATTATTAATTAAGTTTTATTAATGTTAATATTATAGCTTAGTTATTATTAATATTATTAATATTTCTAATAATGTGTAATCTTTTTACATATTAATATATGTGTAATATTTGTATTTATAGATAATAATATATTAATAATAAACCTAATTTTATAGCACATATTTATTAAGCTTATTTTATAAAGTTTATGTTACTAATAATATATTTATTGATTATGATTTAATATACTTGTTAATATTATAGGGTGGAGTTATGCTTAAATATGCTCATTTTTATTCAAAGGTAAAGATTCCTAGTACTTATTATCTTAATTAATTGTTTTTTAATATTTGTATTCTTAATATAAAATTTACTAATTTTATTATTATTGTATTATTATTGTAATATCCAAAGAGACCAAACTTTCTTTATAAAAAATCTTCAATCACTCAAAACAAAGAGTTGTTTACTACCAGCTTTATAAGGTATGTATGTACCTTGGTTAGTTTTAATTAAACCTTAGTAAAAAACTCAAAACCTAAATTTGAAACTGATTTGGCTATTTTAATTAAACCTTAATTTAAATCTCAAAACCTCAATTTGAAACTGATTCGTACATTATGTTAGTTATTCTATATCAAGCATATTGCATTGAAATTTTATTAGATTATAATTTTGCAAGAAGAGTTGTAGTGTACATTGGCTAAATTCTCATAGGAAACTTCACTTCAATCTAAAACTCAAAACCTAGATTTTAAACTCGTTCCTGCACTATGTGAGCTATTCTTTAACAATTGTACTGCATTGCAATTCTATTGCATTAAAACTTTTCAAAACTAATTGTAGCTTACAGTAGCTAAATTCTCATAACAAACTTCAACAAGAACCATTTGGAAGAACATAAGAACATTATTACATGTGGTCATAGGCATATTAAACTTTCTTTTATTAAGATGATTTTAAATTTATTTTATTAATAATAAAAATAATAGTTTTATAAACCTTATTGTAGTTTTAATATTTGTATTTGTAATTAAAAATACATTAATATTAATAATAAGATAACATATATATTTTTAATATTAAAATAAAATTTATAAAATCTGTACGAAATTTGAAAAATACAACATTCACTCATATTTAGATATTAAACTTTCTTTTTTGAGACTATTTTAAATTTATTTTATTAGTAATATAAATAATAGTTTTATAAACGTTATTTTAAGTTTAATGTAGTTTTAATATTTGTATTTGTAATTAAAAATACATTAATATAAATAATAATATTAAATATATATTTTTAATATTGAATTAAATTTTATAAAATCTGTATGAAGTTTGAAAAATACAACATTCACTAATATTTACATATTCAATAAAAAAGAATTCAACCGATGTTAATTGTGAATGTTGTGTGATAATTAAATTAAAACATAATATAACATTAAGTATTCAAAACAAAACTGTTGTTGAACATGCTAATGTATTTATCATTGTTGATACAAAGAATATTGAGATTCAATGTGATTTTGGAAGCTCATATAGTGGCTTTAACTATCCCCCCCATCAGTCTCAGTTCTCAAATACCTAATTTATCTATTATAAATCATGGATTTACCATGGTTTATACAAGGAATATTGAGATTCCATGTATTTTGGAAGCTCATATGGTGGCTTTAACCATCCCCCCATCACTCTCAATTCCCAAATACCTAATTTGTCTATTATAAATCAAAATGTACGTGAAATCCTTAGAAATACATCACAAAATTTTAGACAACAAGGGTAGAGTTATTATTACAACATAAATGAAGATAAAATACAATGCCTTAGACATTATATGTTATACAACGTGTCTTTCTAGTGCACCTTAGAAAAGGCAATATAGGTCCTTCTAGATCCTAACTAGAGCATTTGCCATCTACAATTTTTGGTCAACAATATTGTAGGTTTTCAAGGCATCTCTTCAAGCTCACCAAGCTGTCTTAGATGCATCAAATGTTACACTAAAAGCTATAATCACACCAACAATCTCACAATTTGAAATCACATTTTCTGATGAGAGGTCACAAGTTCAATTCTCTCAAAACCCTCCAGGTCAAGCTCCATGGTTGAGCCGACAGGAAGTGATCCCTTCAGGTGGATCTTCATGTTATAAATATTCTATGGATGTAGTGGTCACGAATCTCTGGAGTCCATGGACAACATAGAAAAAAAGCGCTTAAGTTATATCAAACCCAACAAATTATAACTCAAATAATATCAAGGGTGGAACTCCATTGATTTTGGTGTGAAACTAAATGCAATCAACTTGATGGTTAATAATTTCACATAAAATAACCACAAGCCATTAAATATCAAACAAATAGGGATTTTTTTCTTGTTGGAGGAAGGAACTTGACTAAGAAACAAGAAACCCAAGTCTACTCAGAAAGGAGGGAGAAATGGCAAAAAAAAATCATTGGAAGACATCCTTTCTTAGGAGGCGTGGAATCACTTTGAGAAATGCAAAAATATATGCAGATGAGAGAAGAAAGCATTGGAATAAGATGAAGAGAAGAGGGATAAGGTGAAGGCTTCAAGGCCTAGGCATGGTAAGACAAAAGGGGAATTCCTACTTTTTTGCAGCAAAAATAGCTACGATGTTAAGAGGTTATTTGATATACATATAGTATACCTATATGAAAATAGTTTTGGTTTTCATAAAAAAGTAAATTTATAAAGAAACTCCCTTATCACCACTTCTACATAATAGTTAAAGTGAATGTGGTAGAAGAGAGTAAAAAATTATAACTTATCAAGAAAGTGAAGGCCATAGATGAGAACATCCAAGTCTTCACTAAATCAATGGTGATATGAATATCTTGACTAAGTTTTATTTGGAATTTTCTTTTACAAATCATGCCATGTTTTTTAGAAGTGTGATGTATGGCCTACTGGGCTTGTAACCTCACTCCCATGAACTCGGGATGTCTAGATTGTCACACTTGTGACAACATTATGTTCGTTTATGGATAATATTCCCTATTTATTTTAATTGGAACATATCATTCAATGAACTTGTGACCACAGTTTGACGAACCTCGAGTGTTCGGATCGTCACATTTATGACAACATGATGCTGGTTTTTAAAGAGAAAAAATATATCCTATTCGTTCGAATTACAATGTAGTATTTTTTGAACTTGTGATTATAGCCCATTGAACTTGGGAATATCGTATTGTTGCACTTGTGCACATAATTTGAAGAAGTTGGGACGTTTTTTCATTAGGGTTGTGGCAACAACAACTTCTTACGACTAATTCATCACAAGTTTGATGATATGTCTATCAAATGTCCATCACATCTACGACAAAAAGTCAATGATTATGTCATTATACTAGTGATGGGATTTGGGTCACAAGTGAGAAAAACACTATGATGTGTAAATACGTTGAATGTATGACGAAAATATGTGGTTACCAATAGTATGATGAAATTGTTTCGATGAATATTCCATTTATTAGGTGTTGGAAGTCTGATGGTGTGTCATCAAAATATTGTCTAAACAATATTGGAAAGTATACTTATTTTTAGAAATGAGGAGGTGGAAGTAGATTCATTATTTGGAAGAATGTATTGGCAATATCAATGTCATACCCTAGTTCATTATGTTCGAATGCATGTACCAATATTCCCTCCATGGCATGGGTATTAGATACAAAATCATCCATACCAATCTCTATAGAGTTTCCTTCATCCTTAACATGTGAAGAACTTATGTTATTATAGACGTTATGAATTGGTGATTTTGAATGTAGTGGAAATTAAATAAGTGGTTGATTCAACCATGCTTGGTATGTTTCCCCTATGATATTTTCTCATTTAATAACATTTTCTTGATTTAAAATCATATTGCCATGTAATAGTACATGGTATTTAAGTTTCTCTTCATTAGAATCGTAATTGTTAAAATATTGAACATCACATCAATATTATTAGTAAGAAAATACATTTATTATGTTTAAACATTGCACCAAACATTTAGCAGAAGCATGGAATTTCTTAATCATTTTTTATTTTTGCCCCAAGGGGACATCTAGAGGTACACCCAATGAAAGGAATTTTTTATGACCAGGTGGTCTACACAAGTTATAGCTTATTGAAAAATCATCACGAGTAGACAAACTTTGTATTGCATACACAAATACAAATCATAAAGAACTCTTTGTCAATGAAGTGTTCCTGAAAGTAATAATTTGCACTAAAAAATGAGGACTTATACCTATTTATGAACCCTTTTGTTTGTCCCATGAATTCATGGATGACAACAAATATATGATAGGTTTTTGTTGTTAAAGTTTCTATAAACATAACCATCCATGCAGATACTATACAGAAAAATGTTATAATTGTATTTACCAATATTCAAGTAACTAGAGTGACTATATAGAGGACCGCAAAATGGCATACATGTTCCTTTATTGTTTTTGTGGAATAGATATATGTGAAAGGGTGAAGAACCCAAAATTTGCAACACCTATTTTAGACATGGAAATCATATGAATATTACCATAAAATGAGTTTCGATTTCAATATTGGGCATTGGCATGGAAGATGGCAAAGAACATATAAAGCACGCTACCTTCTAACAATTGAAGTGACTTCTGTGTGTACCTAGATATTTCTGCTCTCAACTCATACAATTTTTTCAATTGTAATGCCCCATATTAATAGATCAAAAAATAATATTTCTAATAATAATAATAATGAATATTAATGTATAAATACATGATGATGATAATAGTAATAAATAAATAAAATAACAAATAATAAAGAAAGACAATAATAGTAAATAAATAAAATAATAGATAACAAAGTGAAATCTCTAATAGGTAAATAAAAATAAGCTATAAAAATAGTAAGAATAAGTTAATAGAAAGTAAACATTAATAAATTAAGAAAAAAATTGAATTAAGAAAGCTTAGGAAAAGAAAAATAGAAGTTGGCATCATGTCACATAGATTCCCATCCAATCCTCATTCTATTTAATGGATGAAAGGTAGAATATAGCCATTCATTATTTCTAGAGAAGAATGTTGAAGAAAAAATATAAACTAGCTATAATAGTTGATTGAGGGCTCTCAGGTGGCCAACTATATAAAGATTCTATGCAGTTGAGCCTACAATTGGATGGAGAGTCATCTCCAAAGTGCTGTTGTGGCCAACAAGATCCAAGAAGAAAAACAAGTTCAAAATATGCAGTAAGAGATATCTTCGCTTTACAAATAAGTCTTTACTTCTCATTTTTTTGTAACTTATATTGTAATGAGTTGAATATTTCTATTTTAATTATTAATTATTTCTGATGATTGCATTTTGTATCAAATCTCGATTCAAACACTTAGAACCTATAGGATCTTCACGTTAACCTTTTTTGTTATTAGTTTTATTTTAATAAGATTAATTTACATGATAAATTAATTTGACCATTGATATCTCGTAAAAGAAAACATTATAAGATGAATTATGAAAATGGGAAAAGAAGAAGAAGATTTGATATTAATTATTTAACTAAAATCACGTAAATAAATTATATATTCTGCATTATTTTTGTTCATCACAAATAAAATTCATACCCCATTTCAAGAATTTTAATATTACATCACTATAAATAAGATATATTGATTTTGACAATAATAATCAATGTGAAATCCTAGATCAAATCATTTTAATTTTAAATATTAAAATTAAAACAAATTAAATGACATGGAATAACTTCCCTATTATATTTTAGAAAAAACAAAAAAAACCAAAGAAACCTATAGAACATACGTTGTGGTTTGTGTTTGAAAGATAAAATCCAATCCCTAGGTCAACCAATTTAATTTTTTCTCATAAGAAGTGTACTGAAGAAATTTAAATCAAAGTTTTAATTGGATGCTCTTAATTAACAAACAATTAATTCTTCCATAAGTTTATGACCAGCCAAAAAATAATGTAAGCCTAAAGCCTAAAACAATGGCTCAATACCAATGATGGTAGCTCAAGACTTTCATTAAGAGCTAGAGACCTTAATGTTTTTGTCTCTTAGTGGTCTACATGCTTTAAAAGAGGCAGATTGGAACGTTATTTATGATATATGGAAATAAATGAAAAACAGAAAGCCTTTTCCATTGGACAGATAGATTATATTTTCAATGATGTAAATCCAAATACTTCTGAATATCATCAAATGAATAAAAGAAACATATGATTATATTTTTAAATGGAATTTGAGAAAAATGTTTTCTTATTTACTATGTTTTATTGAGATTTCATTGTGATTTTAATGTAGATAGCTTTTAAATTGTTAAGATTTTAAAAATTTAGGACACTATTTCATTTTGACATTCTTTGAGGGGTCTATTTAATATACAGTGGTCAATACAAGTATAATTTTTTTAATAACCTTTAATATTTATTGGTTTAGATGAATATATATTATTTCATTTGAAATTAAGACCATCTCTTCAAACTTAAATACTACTCAATAGAGAGCCCCTGCCAAAACAAAATGGAAAAAGAAATTGAAGAAAATTCAAAATGTTATTGAAATATAATATTAATTAACAACAAAATAGAAGCAAATTTTGATCATTTTTAAACAACTAAAAAGGACCCATCATTCTAGAAAGGCTCCATGGACCTGACATCAAATTTTGTTAGTTTTTGTAATATATTGTTAATGTATTTTGTAATTGTTCTCCT
>APFE031144086.1:0-13279 GCA_000404065.3 Pinus taeda
TAATAATTAAAAAACATATCAAAAATTGTTTTGATTTTAATTTTTAAATTTATTGCACTGTTTCTTTTTTATATACCCATATGTGTAGAATAAAATGTAGCCCATCTGTTTGAACAAAATGTGTTTAAAGTGCACCTGAAATCGGTAGGTTGAGCAGGCCAGATATTCAAATCTCTGTAATCGGAAGGAGACATTATCAAACCCAACAAGTCACCCCAATCCAGCTTTTGCTTTTCAGACACGACGAATGTCTGGCCATAACCCTGAAGATCTCCTGGCTTCACTGAATACTTCTGTTTCTCCTCCAAAGGAAGCTGGAAAAACTCCTTTCCAACTCTCTTAACACCATCTATTAATGTGTTGGGGATACCGTGATTCACAACCTACAAAACGCCAACCAAAATATATTTAGTTATTTTTCTTGCAAAACAGTTCATAACACCAAGAGAGCAGGAGTTCATCAAATGATACCTGGAAGAATCCCCATTCTTCACAAGCCTGGCCAATCTTCTTAATCTCTTGTTCTCTCTGCAATCCTTCGGAAAGCTTGGCCATGTCAATGATGGGGATGTCCAGCTGATGACCAGACAATGAAGTTGGTGTTGGTCTTTCTTCGTCTCCTCTCATATATCTTTCTGGTATGGCATCCTTCTGCTTTTTCACTAGTTCTTGAACGCTGTCGACCGTAATAAAAGACCTACCCCAATTGGGAAGACCCATGTCAGCACTCTCATAAGCTGGAGCCATCGTTCCAAACAGTGACTAAAGAAATAAATTGAGGCGAACTCCTATAACGCACCTTGGTGCAGGCAATATTGATTAAAAACCACATGTTCTTCAAATGCCATGTAACCCTTCAGTTATGGCAGGATCTTGCCTCCCTCATGGATTTTCCTCATAATGTATTCAATTCTGTACAGGAAGGTTTTGCTTGGTGGAGCTCACAATCTGCCCCCAGGCGCTCTCTGTTTTTAACAGCTTGCTGGTACATTTGGCTTTGGCGGAACGACTCAATCTTCTCCAGCAATCGGAAGCCTACTGCTTCCATTCTCCTTGGAGTCACGTCCCTCATGGACGCTCTGGGGATTTAGCACCCTTCTCTGCTAGTTTTGCTCATGCTCGGGCCTTTTGTTTTAAGAGTTTTTAACACAGGCAAGATAATCTGGGTTTTTGCTGTAATTATCGATCTGTTCTGTCCTCCACAACCGACGCCCCCATCTGTACTCAAAATCACCATCCGGCCATCCTTGCATCACATATGAACTATTAAAATAGGCAACTGAATGACGACCCATCTCGGCAACAAAATCATTGTTTCAATGATGATCCGCCTCTCGGCATCGACTCATTTCTTCTGCAAAAAGTTTTATGTACAGCTTTCCACTATATATATAAAACATCTGATTTTTCGTCTGAAAAATATTGATTAAAAACCGAGTTTTGGGTCATATTTATAGCGCTAGGAACTCAATGGGAATTGAAACGCGTCCATGACCAGGACTGTGCATACAGGGAAAAGTTGAAGAGTTTTATTCTGCCGTGGCTTCCGGGACGTCATAGGTGAGCTTCATCTTTTTGACTTATATTTCAATGTCAAGGGAGCATTTTAAAAAGTCGTATGTTGAATATGGAAAAGTCTTTCATTGTGCTTTCTAGAAAACCGTATTTGTTAGCCTCTCATAAAACAATAATAAATTCAAAAATAATTTATTATCATAGGTTATAAAATTGGAATAAAATAATTATTAATTTAAGAAATTAAATTAATAATTATTCTAGAATGATTAATTAATGGAGACAATTAGAAATTAGTGTATTGTTGTAACAAGATATGACTCTCCAAATATGTAGTATCTTAGGCTCTATTTTAGGAGATTAGTTAGCTAGTTGGTTTGAATAGCATTTAATGTAAATGGACACTTGTTATTTAATAAGTGATCCATAATTAGAGGTAGGTAGGACATGGAGCTTATAAATAGCTCATTGCAAGAGTGTTTGTGTAGTTCGGGTGTAAGCTCTTGCAAAATTAATTATGTAATTATTTTATCTGATTAATAAAATATGTGTCTGAGGACACTTTTGCCTTTATTGTGGTATCAGAGCACACGGTTAAAGATCTGAATTTACAACTGCGTCACTTAAATTAAGCTTAGCACAATTCGATCAGTCCGTGGCCTGGCCTCCCATGGCCCTCAGCATATATCCCTAGTGGCCCATCCAGCACTGGGGTGACAACATGCGTATAGCCACCAGTGTGTAGCCAGCATTGCAGTACCGTGCAGGAACCAACAAAAAAGGAGGAACCAACCAGTGTTTGCATAAGAGTGAAAGCGTGGAAAACCACTGATGACAACCTGCGTGAAAGATAAGTCTCCATGAACATTCTGTGTGAAAAATAAAATCCGTGTCAATATTTATGCTGGCTGCGTTGATTTCATGAATTCCTTATTTTGTTATGGGAGTTTAAAAAATGTTAAAAGTATGAATTAGATGTTTTCAAACTGGATTCAAGCCTGTTGAGGTATATCGAATGATGAAAATGAATTGCGGAAAGTTATCAACCTGCCTTGAAGAAGAAAATTGAGGTCTATAAATCTCCAACAAAGGATTTGAAGACATCTTGAAGATCAAAATCGATGTGCAAATCGAGTTCCTTTTATTACATTGCATTGGTTGAATATGTTTTGCGTTGGGCCATATGGTGAAGTGTTGGTATTTTTTAATTTTGTAATTTCAATGGAGAGATAAGGCTAGTCTCAGACAACCAGTTGCCTTCATCCATGAGAGAAGCCTTCTATGAGACCTGTCGTTGCAAATCCCAACATAGAGAGCCATTCTGTTGGGTGGGATAGTCGCCAAGACTCTGCGCTGATTTGCGTCGCTCTTTGAATAATTAATCCTTTTATTTTGACAACCAGTTTTGTGGGGCTCTTGGGATCTGGGCTGCCTTGCAGTGAAGGCCAGAGCGTGCCGCCTTCTGTATGCTACATTGTCGCCGGATGGCTCCACTACATCCTCAGAAAACCGGACCTTCTTCTTGACCAGATTGCGCTTTTTATCTGTTCATCGCAGAACACTGTCAGTGACATATAACTTCCTTGAGTACAAGTTTTTCAAGTCCATTGGCGTCCTTCTGCGTCTCCACAGAAACCTTCTGGTCCGACATCGTCAAATTGTCCATTCCTAAGCCCTATGACGAAACTGTTAAGATTTGGCCCCACTATTTTGAGTTTCGCCTTCGTGTTGTTCTGGCCCCTGGTGGAGATCTTACTTTGATTTCCAGAATCAGAAATATTGACAGCAAGCCATTATTGCATTGAGCCGAGACCGAGCCTGTGCGTAGGAAATGCGCAGAACAGATCTGGACTAAAATTTAATATAGATTCAAAATCTAAACACAAATTGGGTAGCCTCTTTTAAATCAATTTTCTCTGTAACAGTGAATACGTTGATTGCTACCTGTATTGCAGTAGACTTCTGATGTCTGTTGGAAGCCACCCAATTGCAATTTACATGTGAAATTCTCGATGTTGTCGCAGACAGACACAGAGTACCCATCTTTTTACGTCCACTAAACCGATCTCCGTATCTCCTTACATGTTATGAAATGCATTGCATATATGAATTCAATGTATGCTTGAGTTTACCGAAATTTTGAATTTGCAATGTCTGTACTTCAGCGACCTTGATCTACTTCAGAGGCATCCTTATATATGCGGATTCATCTTTGGACGGTTTAGATGTTACAATGGCTTGATGATTGCATCGTTTGGGTCTTTTCTCAGTGCCTTGTAGGCCAGTGAAGGAGGTGAAGACTCTGCATGATCCATAGCATAGGTGTGATCTGTTTGAGCTCCATAAAAGGGCAGAGATCTAACTTGCACTCCTTGACGAACTTTGTGGACAACCTTTGTAATTTGAAGTATTTTTTGGGGCTCGGTTTAAGTATAGCTTTTGTTATAGCATTTGAGCCTTGCGGTCTTTACTGGTTGGCATTGGTCCCTCATAAATCACTCGTTGGTTGGATCTTGTGTGACAATTCTTGTACAATGAATTGATTCTCAGCCTATTATAAAGTAGTCCCAATTATATTACAGCTTGGATCCTTGATCATTGAAAAGGTCTCACTCCTACAACGTGTTTTCACTAGTACAAACAATCAACGGTGAAAGGCTATGCCTTATGTATAGTGATGTGGGACTGAAGTGTCTTGTATGTATTTACATTCTTGTTTTGTGTCTGCCAAACAAAAGCGACTATAGCAACAAGTTCAAAGTTTGATTCCTTACATTCACAAAGAAATTTTAGGGTGAATTGAAAAGCAGACAAAGGTATTCTCTTTGATAAGCAAAAAAAAAAGACCAAAGCGTCGAAGACTGTGTCAGTGAATTAAAACTGTTGGTGAAAAATCCATTTGCGCTTCCATCCAACGCGGATTTGTACTCGGTAGACTTCTAGTTTGCTAAATGCACAGTGATAAGTTGAATTTTCAGAGGCTTGAAGTAATATTTTGGAGTGATAAGTAAATTCTTTTTTAGAGAAAAGTTAATCATGTACTTCAAAGTAATATTTTATTTTGAGAGATTGAGTTAGTGCAGACAATTTTAGAAGACAAGTTGCTTCAAGCATTTGTGAGCTTAACATTCTCATTACTTGAGAAGTTGAAGAGTGATGTACTCCAGTGATTAATAAAGATATCGTTTTTGTGGTGATTGTGTCCTAGATCCGCCCGAAATTGAATAAGGGGATCTAAGGTACACTATGTGAGTTTGATGGCGCATGTGTTTATGGCTTCATGTTTTTGCTTATGATTTGTGTCTAGTTTTGACACATAAATGATCTCATTTCATGCACACATATAATGCAATTCCAGCAAGCACAATAATGAAATAACTACAAGGAAGGATAATCAAGCTCAACACATGCATTTGTGTCACTACAACAAATAATCAACGTTTTCAACATCGGCATTCTACCTCAACAATCAAATTCACTCAAATATAATCAAGTTCATGAATCTACAAATTCCAGCATTTCAAATCAAAGTCTACATCAACATTCTTGTAAACAAAATTAAGAACTTGGTAATCAAACTCAAATTACATTGAATTGTAAGGGTGCATTCTCGGTTGAAACCGACACCCACATTTTGATTTGATCAGAAGTCAAGTGCGTCAATTCTCTTCCACTTAGTCAGATTAAGACAAGTGCATTCTTTGTTTTATGTGACTCATTAAAATCATTGTAAGCTTTTTTGGGGTGCATTTTCGACAGTGTTCGACACCCTTCCTTTCAAGCAAAATCAAGTGAATGCATGAATTTTAACTCTAAAGAAAACAAGCAACAAGTTTACATCTCCTGCAAGCAAGCGTGATTATTCATTCAACCAAATTGCATTAATTCAGTGCAAAAATCAACACATCAAGCGAGCCAGAGTGAAGTTTATTGCAGTAATCATCAAACAAGTAAGTTGACCTCGACATCAAGCGAGCGTGGCTATTCATTCAAGTGAATGTGAATTCATCAAGTAAGTCAAGTGGGCGCTTAAACAAACGCGATCGTCATCAAGCGAGCGTGAATTCCAGAGTTTAAGCGAGAAAATTTTACAACTCTAGCAAGTGCAATCAACGACAAATCAAGCGAACGTTCCATTCAAGTCACATTCAAGCGAGCCTGTCCTTCAAGTGAAATAGTTCAAAGTACGACATCTCCTACAAGAGAGCCTGATTTCAAGTGAGCAAGTTCAGATGGCGCAACATATTCAATTGTTAAACATTCTTCAAAGTTTGCTCATCTCCAGTGATGAAGACGTGGTGCACGTCAGCAAAGAAACTCTTGCTGATCTTTCACGGCATCTACAACAAACACATGAAACCATTGAGTTTCTTCAACTAGAGTCGCAACTACAAAGAGATGAGCTACAACAAAAGAGTGCTTCTTCCAAGTCATTCAACCAATACAGATGAAGATAAAGATGTTGATTCCAAATCACTCATCCAAACAACTTCAAGTGTCGAAGTTGTTCATGATCAAATTCAAATTTCTTCCAAACCCATCATCAAGCCCTGGGAAGAAATTCAAAATAACAAGAATCTACGAGGCTTAGGATATGTCACTAACGACACCAACTTACATATCCCAGATTATTCCAAGCCAATTAAGTTCGTGAGTGCAGGATTTCTTGAACCACTCACTTCAGTAGGTTTTGAAAAAGTTGTAGACAAACAGAATTGCACGCAACCTGAAGTTGATGTCCAACCGAAATGTTCTCATTGTCAAAGAACAGGTCATATGGAAGATCAGTGTTTTGATCTCCATCCTTGTTGCCATTGTGGCAAGTACAATCATTCCTCAGCAAAATGTCGCAACCAACAAAAATCAACCAGATTGAAGATACATTATGAATGGATTGATCCTTGGGAATGGTCATCCACAGTCAAACGATTGTCTCAGTTCTACAACAGACTACAATCACACATAGTGTAGCTAGCAGTAAACCGATGATGGTACTCTCCTGCAGTTGAACGAGGGAGTACAACAGTGAAACTCTCCTACACCTGAAGGGGGGGAGTTCAGATATATTTTGGAGAATATTGTCTCTCCTTTTAGCGGACAAAGGGGGGAACTGTCAATGAAATTGACAAGTGGTTGTCCGACTAAAAGTCTCGACAAAGGGAGCAGCTTTGTCGCCCACGTGATTCGTTTGGTATAAGCTTAACCGAAGTTGATCATACCGAATTGAAAATCATACTTATCAATCGCAAGATTTGGCGCGATAACTACGACCTGAAATGGTAATCGTATTCGTACAACATTTTCTAATTACTCCGTTTTTTTTTTGGGGTAAAAGTGTGATTTTTACTTGTTTAGAATGTGTTTTTAGTTATAAAAATAATTTTTGTATTTCTAAAAATTTTAGACTATACAATTCAAATGTGAAACTAATAATTTTGTCAAATTTTCTTAAAAATAAAAATTAGTTCAACCATGTAAAAGAAAAGAATTAAATTAAATAAGTCTAAAACATAGTTACCAAATTCAATTCGAATTCAAATGTGATATTAATTTGTCAATTTTTCTTAAAAATAAACATTAGTTCAACCATGTAAAAGAATTAAATTAAATAGTTCTATACCAAATTCAATTCGAATTCTATTAATGAAAGACTAGCTAAAATTCAATAGCCAAATAATTTGGATATATAAATCTTATAAATTTTAATTATTAAAAAAAAAATTCCCTATTTTTACTTTCTATCTTTTTGGAACTAATTATTTATATACTAAAATAATTAAAAATACTATAAATATATCTAATATTATATACTTGTATTAAATAAACCATAAAACTATATTTAAAAAAAATAACCATCTCAAATCATAAATTTTAATGCCTCTCTTAAAAATGAAAAAAAATTCATTATTAATCAACAACTAAAACCTAAATCTCTCCCAATAGATTTATCCTTTCCAAGTGGATCCCATTGAAAGCACACTTTCAAAAGTTGATTTCACATTCTACTCATTCTACTGATTTTGCTGAAGCACACCCAAACCTTAATTCATGGTTTTCGATTTTGTTACCCATGGCATTGGAGCGTGCAAAAGATAGAAAGATAGTTACCAGATTTAAAAAAATATATATAAAATTCAATATGGAAAAAATTCCAGATCATATATCTTATAAATATTTATAAATAAGAATTTATTAATCTTTGTTTACATGAATTTATATTTTAGGTAACTATAAACTTTCCATTTTCTACCATATTTCATACTAAACTGATTGTTTTTCACAATTGCAAATTTTCTAATATGCAATTTACTATTTATATATATTTTTTAATATAAAAATTCAGCTTTTAAAATTTAAAATTTTTAGTAACAAAAAACTTTACAAAATTACATTTACTATTGTAAATTTTTAATATAGAAATTTCAATTTTTATTTCTAAATATTAATTTATATTCACAAAACTCTATAATTTTTTCATGTACCATTTACTCCTAAAACTGTTTTTGTTTGGTTAAGAGCTCAACTTTCTGATATAAAAAAATAGGTTAAGGCCAAAAGGTGAAATTCTGCCTCTTTACTGACTACCAATAAGTAATTCCAAGCAGGATGATTTTTCGGTGCCAGAATTTGGTGGAAAACTTTAAGGTGAAATCTTGATTTGTGTTATTTAAATTGTTTTTTTGACTATATATATGGATTCAACACCCTCAAAAACTCGTAAGGCACTTTGATTGTGGGGTTACCCGTCAAACTTGTGATTTCAGTAGATTCCTGCCGGATTTTAGGGAAATTAGACCAGAAAAACCCACCGGAAAAGCTTCCAAAAAGTCGCACTAAAGACAACTCATTATAATAGCCTCCCATGCATGATGCCCTCTCTCCTCGAGTGCTACGGCATCGACCTTTGTGGCGTTTGAAATTTTTGTTTCTTGAGTTTTGTTTGTGCCATGAAAAATTCATACACGGGTGGATCAAGGGGGCGACATAGGGCTAAAATTTAACATAGGAAGACTATGGGATTGGGTGCCATGTTTTGTTACCATTAATTTGTTTTTAACCTTCTTCCAAAATCCAAGCTAAGTTGGCTTGGTAGTCCATCTCCGAATTTTGGTTCCAGAGGATGTGTAAGAGAGAAAATGAGGAGAGGAGGCCCAAAAATTGGTTAATTCTTTTAAGGAGGAGATTTAGGATATTTTCTTTAGGATATGTACCATTGATCAAATGTTGGATTGTGATTGTAGAGTTTTCTAGGATAATAAGGTTCATAATTAATTCCCATGTGTTAGGACAAAGTTAATCCAAACAAAAGACCATGCATCTCAACTTGGTTGTTAGTTTTTCTAGCTAACCCCTAAGAGTATTTGGCTACAATTTTTCTTTCAGGATTAAAGAGAATCCCTCCCTTTCCTGCCATAAATAGATTACCCTTAGAAACGCCATCGAAATTGAGTTCCCAATGGTTTTTGCTTCTTTTCCAGTCTTCCAAGGCTTAGTCAAAGATGCAGAGATGCCAAGCCTTTTCCAATGGGCCGGGTATGAGAGAAAAGGAGGAGGAAATCAAACATGGGTTGGGGAGAGAATTCATCAAAACTTTCTCTATGCCAAGATAAGGAAGGGTCACGGGTGGAGAATGAAGGGTTGATAAGCTCCATACAGAAGGAAAGGGCTTTCAAATTTGTAGGTCTAGGGGGGATAAGGATGCTTTGAAGATGGCTTTGTTTCTAGATAACTAGATTTTCCAGCAGAGACATTTGGGGAGGGAGACCCAAAGCTTTTTGAGATTAGATTTGCTAGTGAAGGAGCCATAATATTTCTTTTTCCAAGAGGAAAAGAAAACCTAGGGGTCTGAAGGCCATCTTATTCGGGGATCCAGGGAGCCTAAGGAAATGTTTCAAACAATCTTGGAGTAGTGGCATGAGAGAAAAATGTGATTTATGGTCTCTTCATGTTGCATGCATAAAGCAAAATAAGAGGGGCCTTGGATACCTCTTTTCGTTATATCTTAGGAATTTCGATTTTTTTTTATGGGCAAGGAGGCAACAAAAGGTATTAACTTTAGGTATAACATCAATTTTCCATAACTTTATCCAGAGAGAGGAATTTGGAGGGATTTACGAAGAGAATAAGAGTTCCTTGTACCCTTCCTTGACAATATAGATAAAATATCTCCATCCAAGCCAGTCTGAGACATGATGGTTCTAAGAAATGCACCCTGCTAGCTTACCTTTTAGAGTTTCCACCAAGGGCTATAAAGTGATGGGGATATTTGCCAAATTCCAGCTAGTACAACCACCAAAGTTTTCCCATTTAGAAATGTGATCCAACATAGTCTTTCTAGCATTACACATGAACTATTTCAAAGGCTGAAGAACATATGATTTAAAGAGGGGTAGTTGATTAATTATTGAGTCACTCCACAAGCGAGTTTTCAATCCATTTCTAGGAACCCAATAGAGATGAAAATTGATGAGAGGAGCTGTGGAAACTATGAGCTTCCAGATCGAGGATCTTTACTATGTGGGCTGAATAAGGTCGGTATCATTTTGATTTCCATGTTGTAAGTATTTTTCTTTGAGAACTTGCACCCACCATGACTTTGATTACACTTTAAACTTCCAGTCCAACTTGGCTCCAATGGCTTGGTTCATTAGGATGGGATCTCAGATACCAAGTCCTCAGTGAAGCTCTGGAGCATGCTCGTTAGTTGATTTGACCAAATTGTGCAACTTCTTAGTAGAATATTTGCTCCATTCCCATAGGATTTTTCTAATATAGAATCCAAGGTGGTGAGGAACATATTTTGGAGCAAGGAGAGCCAAAAATTGATTAAGGGGGATAGTTGAGAAAACTGCCTTTATTAGAATAATATGAGCCGCTAAATTTAGCCATATGTCTCCCCAAGAATATAGTTCGCCTTTAATTTTCACAAGAGTACATTGCCAAGCTTGAGGAGAATGACCTTTGAGGCAGATGAGAATCCCCATATCCTCAAAATATTTCCAACAAGAATATTTCCGATTTTTTATTTTCGCTCCAAATATATTCTAAGAAAATATATAGGATTTGGAAACATTAGCTAAACCTCATGTGTGTATATATTAGTTTTACAAATATTAAATCAATTAATATAATAATAATTTAAAATTTTTTAATTAGAAAAAAAACTTAAATAGGTTAATACTTGTAATATTTTTATTTATATTAATATCTTTTTTCCAACTTAGTATATTATAATTAAAGTATATATATTTTTGTTAAAGATGTGTGTAATTTTCTATATTTAACATATTAATTGACACTTAATTTTTACTAAACTAATACCATTACATTATGAAAAAGATATGAAATTGACACACAATATTTAAAATATTATATTATAAATACTTATTATTATAAAAACTTATATTAATAATAAAGATATTGATTTCAATATTCATTTATAAGATATAAATAATATATCATTTTAATGTGTAATTTAGGTAAAGTAAATTTATATCAATTTTGAAAATAATAATTTAATATCATGTTCATATTAAATTGATAGATTAGATTAAAAAATGTTTATGTTGTGTTGTTGTTGTTTGTTTTTAATTTCTAAACTTTTTATCTATTAAGAAAATTGGATTACATAAATAATCATATATAGTATATATTATATATATAGAATATAGAGGGAGAAACAAAAAAATGGTTCTCAAAATTTGTCTCTTAAATGTTCTACTCATGAATAAATATATGCAAAAATATAACTTATGGGCCTCTAGGTCAAGAACTCCACCATAGGATAAAGTATTAAGACCCAGATAGAACCCCCACCTAAGAATCTGAGGTCGTCGACACCATAGCTGCACCTTAGTCATACACAAGAACTAACCTGTACGCTACAAGAAGGAGATCTCGAGGGCTACACTAAAGCCACCAATCCATTGAAATAGAGACACCATTGTTAACCCACGAACCAATAGACCATGAACCAGTAGACCACCATCACAAAACACATCTGTAATGAACACTGACATTATGAGCCCTATATAAGATGACATAACACAGAATCATGAAAAAACAACACCCCTGACCCAAAGAAAACATGGTTATGTCTCTGATAGGTCATCATAATCCAAGGAATGAAAGGCCAACAAAGGGCCTATCAAAACAAAAAAAAAGGAGCTTCAAGAAGATGAAACATTTGTCAGAACTCGAGCACTTGAGCCAGGATGGCCTCTGGCATATTTTCCATCAAACTCACAAGGAATGTGGCTCTCCACATGCATGAAGCGTGCATCCATTCTATCCACATAGAACCTCCAATTTCTCAACATTCTTTTGAAATCGTCCAAGGAGGGGGAGATGTTTTACTTCTCTACCTACTTATCCCTTAGTACCAAACCCAACAATGTCTTCATTTTCTAATGATGTATAACTGAGTTCAGGTACTTCTTCTTTCTACCCTTGGTGTGCCCAGGGTTTATCACCCACCCTGCGAGGTCCTTAAGCAATTCAGAGTCGGACATGCATTGCCTCTCCTCCCCATCTTTAATCTCTTAATCTATTATCTCTTGGAGCATTTATGGCGGAATTGCATTGAAATATGCTGCCACAATATCATGGGAAAAGAGCCCTACCCCCCTCTATCCAAGCTAGGTTTTGCTGCCACCACCCTTTCTACTCCTCTGCCTCTGTCGTGGCAACATCTATGATCATAAAGAGAATTTTGGTACCCTATGGGGACGCCCCAACTGAAAATAAACACATAAAATGACCAAAGCCCCCCTTAACCAAGTCCAGACATCAACACACAAAATCGTCACAATAACAATAGACACAAGACTGAAGGCTTGGTTGAAATCAACCAGAGAAGGCATAAGGGAATGATACATGATCCATAAATTCAACTCCATCATTAATTGGACAGAACAAACACGACCCCAAGGCTACATAACAACAACAACCAAACTAATAGAGACCCAACTTCAAAAATCACCCACAACACTAGACTCTATATGCAAATAAAATAACCCAAGCCAATCCTCGCCACATAAACTAGCTAGAACCACCACTAGATGTGGAAAACTGACCCAAACCCAGACACCAACTCACCATAGAATACTCAAGAAAAAATAAGAATTCAAAAGGCAATTAATATGCCACGACTGAGACACATGTATCTTTAGAGCCAAATTACCACAAAGGCATAACAGGACAGTCACCAAGACTAGACAGGAGACCAAAAGACAAGATATTAACTTACAGGGCGAGCACTCCATCCCTAATTGAAATGGTTCAAGTTTTTCCACTCAACGTGACCCAACTATGAATTCCACCACTGCCTCCACACACTAGAGTGCAAGAACTCTCAATATTTCTTCATGCCTTGTGCGAAACACTGAAGCTTTCCACACCATGGTAGCTACCCACCTCACCCTCTTAGACAAGAAACTCTAGGAGGCTGAGGTCTACCCCTTGGCATCCACTATTTCCTCATAGAGTGGTTTGCCAACTTTCCATGCTATAACCAAAGAGCCCCGCTAAACGTATATTGCATGTTCATGCATGAGAAATGCCCGCCGTGTACAAACCGCATTAAAAGAAGGATTGAGAGCAAGCCCCATACCCTCTCCTGTCAACCGTAACACCCCCATGGGGGGAGATTTAAAAAATGTTGCTTTGCATGGTTAGTATATATGCGTGTTTGTGAAAAAGAGAAACCATCCTAAAGGAGAAGATTATTTATCTATTTATTTAAATTTAAAAACATCAAAATAGA
>APFE031144092.1:2385-13410 GCA_000404065.3 Pinus taeda
AATCCCCTACCTATTCCCGAATGAAAATAGGAAATAATTTCCTTAGACTTTATTACAGAGCTACCTAGAATAAAAATACCACATGATTCCATCATGGTGGTGATGGATACGTTGCACAAAGCATCTCATTTATTACCTATGCAATCCACATTTAGTGCCGCACAAATTTCTCAAATTTTCATGAAAGTAAATTTTTGGCTTCACAGAATCCCCAAGATGATAATATCCGATAGGGATTCCATGTTTACCTTCAACTTTTGGAAGGCGATATTTGGCGGCATGAGCACTAAATTAAAATTCAATACAACATATGATCCCCAAACGGATGGACAAATATAAATAACCAACCAGATTATAGAAGACATGCTAAGAATGTACGTTATGGACCGCCCAGTGAAATGGGAGGAATTCCTACATTTTGCTGAATTTACTTACAATGAAAACTATGAGGCATCCATTAAAATGAGCCCTTTTGAAGCCTTGTACGGTAGAAAATTCGATACACCTCTTAGTTGCAGCCAACCAGAGGAAACATTATCATGAAGAAGTGTATAAACCACCCACAGAGGGAATCAATATGAATACTGATTCTCTGGCAAAAGCATTCCTAGCTAGCGGGTGATAGGAGGACATTTCAAGATTGGGTGGTGAGTGTCTTGCTCCAATATAGATTTTTTATTAAGCACAACTTCAATTTTCTGGTTATATCTACCTAAATTAATGCACAATTATGTTATTTTACTGGTATGTATATAGCTGTAATAGTCCATGAATTTATGACACAAGAATGCTTAGTGTTTATTGATAATGGTTAATGGATCGGCTGGAGGTTATACGTTAGGAAACTGCAGTAAGATGAGAATACGTTGTTGCTCTGATTGGCAAAAGAAGAAAATCAGTTGAACTGTATAAACTATATGGGATAACATAGATCTTTCTCTTCTTATATAAATTATGGGGTGCTAATTGGTAGTTAAATCTGCATGGTTAAATTAGGTAGTGACTTGATATAAATGGCATAGTACTTAAGCATAAAATAAGTGAGTGAAACAAATATACATATACATCAAAGTGGTGATCTGTAACTTGGCATAAAACAATGCATGTAGGAAGATATGAGTGTTGGAACTTGATATAAATTAGCATATGAAATTGAAATATTAACACTATAATCTATTGTATATAACCATCCATGGAACAAAATTTAATCATATGCATTAGGCATAATTTGAAGATTTTCATGACGAACAATAACACCATGCATCTATATATATATAAGAATCGATACTGTGAGTACCCGCGACGAATTAGGAAATAACAAAACCTTGGGAAGCTTGACATTCTGGAATTAAATATCAACAAACCTATCCTAGTAAGTTCCTATACTTATTGATGCAATACCAAGATTACTAGCATTTACATTCTAGATTCCTTAATAAGAAGATAACAATCGAAATTGAGGCTACAATGCCTATAGTAGGCCTTTAAGCAAACATTGAGTGAATAAGCTAGAAGTACGAATAAGCAAACCATATGCCCTTCAATTTGGACCACCACATAGGTGAACTTGAATTCATAATCACAACATTCTTACTCATGCTTTTCTAACTGGTGTTCATATACATATAAACAATAAAATTGTCACAAAGGTTTGTGCCAACATTGTTTTTAAACAACAAAACTGGAAACTAGTTATATATTAAGCAACCATTTTAAGTGATAGAAATGGAAAACAATTTATATATGGAGTAAACAAGAATAAAATAAGATATACAAGCTTATTAATATGTCCCATGAGCCACGCTTACATAATCAAGCACCATGGATTAATTGAAGTAGTTAGATTTAAGCATAGGTGTCATAAAATTTACAAAGTTTAGCACAACGTCTATACCTTTACATCATCACCCCTGAATTCATTAGGAAGATAACAAACCCAATATTATTTAACCAAAATATTTAAATTTACCATAACAACATGTCGAATTATACATATATCCAATAGTTCAATTAACATTTTCAGGATAATATCATGACTAATACTATAGAGACCTCGTTATCATGTCCAAGGTAACCAAAACCAAATGTTAAAGATAAATTGTAGCGACAACCCTATGTTGGTATAAGAAAATTGTTGAACCGAGAAAGAGAAATGCTCCAGGAAACACACTGTAGAATTAACTCTCTCCATAGAGACGCGAAGTGTGGAAATGAGCCAAACCGTAATCATCACTAGTGAAACCATGAACAATGGGGCATTAATGCATGAGGTTGCATGTTATAGGCAACAGAGACCTTTAGTAAATAAACATAATAATAACAAATGTAAGGCATGAGGAGCACGTACACCTACAAAGAAAAAATAAGGAAAATCTTACAATCAAAATTCCAGTAAATGCGGGCATTCATAAGATATAAACCAAATTACGCTGCTACATATGGGTGGCTTGAATTCCAAATAAGGAAATTTTATGTAGAATTTTTCATGGCATAATGTCCCAATGAGGAATTCAATACTATTTATGCAAGTTATAGTATGGCCACCCTTTGCGTTAAAATTCCACCAACAAATCGTGCAATCAACCCATTTGTGTGACTAGAGGAATAAACACATAAGGGATGGATTATAACCTTTTGACTAGGAAAGAAAACCCCAAAAGGGAATGAAGAGGTCTACTACTACATAAACACCCACTGTGGTATTGGTTGATTACAGCTTGCTCCCTAGATACAACATAAGAGAAATAACCCCACTGTGAGGGACACGAATGAAGGAAATCCATTTCACTCAGGAAGGGACAAGCAAGGGTTCAGGGGTATGAGAGTAACCCTCTACCTCTAGAGGGTTACCTCTAGAAGCAATGATAGAACCACGAACTTGACCAAGTACTCGAAGATGTAGGAGAAAAACCTTATCCTCAAGATAAATCCCAAAGTTGTTGCTAGGCTAAGCCACCAATTCCAATAGTATGTACCTCGATATGTAGTGCTTGGGTGATCATCTTACATAGCTGGTAGCATTGGGGTACATGTTTGAATCACAAGAAGGAAGCCCACAATCCAATAGCTCACATTGTTGACCTTGACGGTTCTGGTGTCCCTGCAAAAATAGTCGAATGCCATTTTGCTTATAGGGGAGCAAATTTCAAAACCCTAAATTAGGAAGAAATTAAAAATTAAGCTTCTAAACTCACCCTACCGCGATTATATACTCTTTCATGGAAGAATTCTTGACCTTGGAGTTGAAAGCAGCTCTTGGAGGAAAGGGACAAAATCCTGCCGACGACCAGAGACAAACCTATTACAAGCCAAGGAAAGGGTTAGAACGTTAGGTATTTAGCTAGGCATACTTGAATAAGGGATTAACTTGCAAGAAAAGAAATGGAAAGTATTTATACATGGTAAAAGGCCGAGAGAGAGAATGAGAGCGGGAGGGGGGAGAGAGATGGATTTGGATGGACATAGACAGGGAGGGAAGGATAAATATATAGGGAGAGAAATTTGGAGAGAGCGAGTGAGTGCCAAGGGAGAGATGGAGAGAGTGTGGGAAAGAGAAGAGCAAGAGCGAAGAGAGAGAAGTATAAAGAGAGGGGGGGCAAGAGAGAGAGAGAGAGAAAGGATATATATTATATATATCTATATATATATATTATATAGATGGAGAGAGAGAGTGTATGTTTGTGGGTTGAGATATAGAGATAAAGAAGGAGAGACAAAAGGAGATATAGATGGTGGGGAGAGAGAGAGGGGAGGAAGAAGAGTGAGAGAGAGAGAGAGCCATAGAGAGAGAGAGAGATATGGAGAAAAGAGGGCGGAGAAATAAATATTATTCACTGAAATAGATGCATTGTTTTGAGTGTAGAGATTGATTCCTAATCATATTTGATTGATTGCATTAGATGCATTGATTTTAATGTAGATGTTGATTTATAATTCTATTTAAATGCTTGCACTATAGGCATTGATTTCAATGTCGATGTTAATTTCTGATTCTATTTGAATGCTTGCACTAGATGCAATGATTTTAGTGTAAATGTTTATTTCTGATTTGATGTAACTAAATGCATGATGTACATTAATTTCAATGAAATTATATTAACAGTGTGCGTTGATTTTAGTGCAGGCACAAAACAAATGATTTCAGCGTAAGCACAAAACAAATATTGATGACGTTCATTGATTTCATGTTACAGTAATTCAACCATAATTAAAATACTAAGTTTAACTCTCATCTTAAATAAAATATTCACTTAGTTGAATTGTTTTCTTGAAACTGTAAACTATTTGTAATTGACTATATTCTTATTATTCCCATTTTCCATCATTGAACATTGTTAGTCATTTTGCATTCAAACAATGTAACAAAAAACAACTAACATTGAAACTTACTTGGGGTTTAACACTGCATAAATGACAATGATTGGATTTGGAGAAAGCTACTATAAATATTGGAGAGCAAGAAAGAGAAGGTATGATATTTACTACAATAGTTTCAGTTAAATATTTGAATGTTCTTTGATTTCAACTGCCATTTTCATGTGATTCATATGAAAAGATGGCAAAACTAACACATGTGACAATAAGAATAGTAGAGAAAAATAGTTTGAGATTGATTACAATGAAGACTATTTGTAATTGACTACATTTTTATTATGCAAATTTTCTATCATTCAACATTGTTACATTGTTACTTTGCATTCAAATTTTTTATTTCATCAAGTTATTCACTGTGTCTATTAGGTTAAAAAACTAACTTAATTAAAATGGTCAGAATAAATAATTCTTTAACAAATTTTCCATGGTTGCACAAGACTACAACCAATGTAGATTCATCATCATGCCACATATATTAAGTGAGTAGAGGAATCAAATTTCTGTAGGTAAAAACTTTTCCTCAAATTTTACTGTCAATTTTTTTTTTTTTACATTCGGAGAGATTTAAACCCTCTTGGAGCATCACAAATCCAAATTTAAGATAAATCTAAACTAGTTAACATTACATACACATAAATAATACTTATTTTTTTTATGTTTAATATTATTTTATTATTTTTTTCTTCCCTCTTATTAAAATTAATCAATAATACGAAAAATCAAATTAGCTTAGAACATCAATGATGAATCGACCTATTGGTGAGGTTTTAAAGAGCTTTTATTTCTTGCTTCACACTTCGATCATTTAATATTACGAAAGAATGATAGTAAGTGTAATAATGTTTTTATTGTTTATTTTATTTTATATTAATATGTAACCTTTAGGTTTATTTAGTTTTTAAAAACATTAAATTTGTTTTAATAATTAATATATTTTAAAAGTAATAAATTAATATTTTATAATTCGAAAATGAGTCAATAACTACTTTAAATTTAAATTTAAAATCAAATTCTAATTCTTATATAGATATATTCCCATTTTTTTTGTCTTCACTCGTGAGTTCTAACCATATAAAAATGAAATGTAAATTTATGGAAGTGTTGTAAATATTATGGTAGAGGAATTTTAAGTACTCATTGATGAAAAGAGATTGATTAGGACGAATATTAAGTACCATACAATAAAAAAACCGATGTTGTTGTCATCTAACAAATGCTTAATATTTAAGAAGATTTATTTCCTCACCGTAAAGTCGGACCAATCATTTGGTCACTGCCAGAATCTCCCTATCTCCCACAAGCAGCACAGTAAGTGGCAGCGAGGGATACAAGACAAAAAAACGTGATGGAGGTTCATGAGTTAGGGGAGGTGCACCATAGCCGTGGTGAGTCAGGGCAGTCAGGCATATGGTAAAATACATAAATATATCGAGTACTCGGAATCAAATGGCGTAGTCTATAGGTTCTACGGTTTGGATGGTATTCTAACCTATATACCAATTAGGTGGGAGAGTGATGTCCATCAGGGAACGTCCACAGGTGGGAAGAATTTTGAATGACACATATTCGCGATTGAACCATTTATGGTGGAAAGTTCAACAAGTTCAAGCAAAACGTTTTCGGTCAATGTTCAGTAGTGGGGTGAGAATTTTCATCCTGATGCGACCATTTCAATTTTAACATAGTCAAATTCATGCAGTCTACCCTGCTTGCTGCTGCAAATGAATTTCCTATGTCATATCGACACACAAGGTATTCCACTTTGATCTCCCTTGTATAATGGTATTTGGCGCATCGCAATAAGCATATTGAGATTTGGGTTGCAGATAATTGAAAATCTCGCTTACAGCTATTGTTAAAATCGTTAACTTTCCCGTTCTCTTGAAACCCTAGAAAATTAGAAATGATGTTTCGAATCCTACATCACCTGTGTTCAATACTACGAAGGATGAGGATTCTCCCCTCATCCTCGACAACTTCGAGCTGGCCTCTTTTGCAGGATTGTTTGAGAGTTGTCAAAGGGCTCATCACTCCTGTAGTGCCGGGTATGAAGTGACCAAGTATTTTTATGCAGACACTGATGCACTGGGGAGGCTGATAGAGAAATCTGTTTGGATTGGCTTTATTGCAGTTTCCACAGATACTGAAGAGATACAAAGGATAGGTCGCCGGGATATTGTAGTAGCGTGTAGAGGAACTAAAACACGCCAAGAATGGATGCAGGATGCCAGAGATATTTTAGTTCGTGCTCAATTATCTTTTAGTCGTTTCAAGCACAAGGTTGTCAGAGCTGGATTTCCAACTACTGCTCCTTTGAGGAACAAAGGCCTGGGACACCGATTATCCAGTACAGCTAGTTTAAGTGCTAAGGGTGTCCGAGTAGAGAAAGGATTTTTAAGCTGCTATATCTCTAAAGGAGAGGATTCAAGATGTGCCAGAGATATTGTTATTTCTGAAATTCTACGCCAGGTGTATAAATTCAAGGATGAAAGTTTGAGCGCAACTTTGACCGGACACAGCTTGGGAGCTGCCCTTGCAACGTTAAGTTCATATGACATAAAAAAATTTATCGACTCAAAATTTTCGGCACTGCCTATACCTGTGACTGCCTTTGCATTCGCAAGTCCGCGCATAGGGAATAGAGCATTTGCCCTGTGAATGGAGGAGCTAGGAGTGAAAGTGTTGCCACTGGTGAATAAGAGGGACGTTGTTCCCAAAGTTCCTGGATTTATTTTCAACGAGAATTCATGGCGATGGTTAACAAAACTGTTGGATTGGCTTCCCTGGACTTATTTTCACGCGGGTGTACCAATTATTTTGGACAATGTTGAAATAATAATTTCAACTGCAGAATTATTTTTTCCTTGCAATGCGATCATATCGCAAATCACATTTCTTTATCCTTGCCTTAATTGTGTTTTCCTTGTTTTCTGCGATGCGATCTTATCGCAGATCGCAAATCGCTTATATGCTTGGGGCCTCCATTTTGTTCACTTGATTTCACCGATTGCGATGGTGCGATGCGATCCAATCGCAAATCGCAAATCGCACCAATATATTTGTATTCCATTTTTTCCTCCAGTAGATTGTGTTTCTGCAATGCAATCTAATTGAAGTCAATGGTTGAAGTACATGCCTGTAGCAAATAAATTTGACGTGAAGTAAAAGTTTCTTTACTGCCATTTTGTCAGTAAAACAGTAAATGAAATTTACTGTGGGTTGGTAAGTTTTGGTGAAGTTTTTAATTTTACTATTTTCTATGAGTGGGAGTATGGGCACAAGTAAAGGTTGGTAAAAGCATTTAATTTTATTGTTTTTTATTTTATTTTATGGCAGTATGGCAAGTAAGACCATATATATTCCTGTGTTTGTTTTTTTTTGCAAAAAAAAAAAAAAAAGTAAGAGTGCAAAAGGAAAAACTCGCCGCAGCGAATGTAAGAAAAATAGGCATAACAGTGAGAAGTAAGAAAGGAGCATGCAATAGCATGAATGTAATTTTTGTAAATGAAGCCTGTTTTTACAGCATCAATGTAAAAGAGATCTTTACACACAGCAGTGTAAAATCTTAGGAGGAGAGAGAGTTTTTTTTGTTGAAATGTTATTGGTGAATCCCTCTGAGTGAAAAAGAGGATGAATTTTGTATCAGTCTTTTATTAGTAAATACGAAGTGTTTTTATGTGAGAGGAAAAACTCTGTCTGCTCAGAAATTTTAAAGCTTCTCTGTGCCAAGATCCTGTGGAGAGAAAAACAGAGCATTGTCTCTGTGTGTGAGTTTTTGTTGTTTTTGGGATTTTACCAGAAAAATCCCCAACAGTGGTATCAGAGCTTGTCCAGGCTCTTTGAAGGTGTCAAAGAAGCTGAAGGAAGGAGTTTTCTGGTTGCAACAACTTCTCCAGCAAGTTGAAGTCTCAGATCAAAAGATCTAGGTATTTCTCATTTTTTTTTGTTATGTTGCTGCTGAAGAAACAATCAGTTATTTTAAATACACAGTCAAGGATTTAGAAGCATAATTAAAGAGTGCTAGAATGGCCAGCACCCGCACCAGCATGGGTATGTTTAATCCTCAATTCCCACAGTTCAATGGGAAAAACTATGACTATTGGGAAATAACCATGAAAGCCTTGTTTGCCTGTCAAGATTTATGGGAACTTGTTGAAGATGGTTTTGAAGAACCAACAAATGAAAATGAGTTTAATAGATTAACTCAGGCAGAGAAAGATCTGCTGAAGAGCAATAGGAAAAAGGACTCAAAAGCCCGTGTATTTTTGTATCAAGCAATGGACCAGAGTGTGTTTCCAAGGATAGCAGCAGCTAAGACATCCAAAGAAGCATGGCAAACTCTCAAGACAGTCTGTCAAGGCATGGAGAAAGTGAAAACAGCAAAACTACAGTTGCTGAGGAGAGATTTTGAAAATCTTTGCATGAAGGACTCAGATAACATTGACTCATTCTTCATACATGTGATTGGTTTGGTCACACAAATGAGGACTCATGGAGAAGTTCTTGAAGAAAGGAGGATTGTGGAGAAACTATTGAGGGTCCTACCCTCAAAGTTTGATGTGATTTCACCACCATAGAAGAGATAAAGGATCTCACAAACTTCTCAGTTGATGAACTACATGCATCACTGATGACACATGAGCAGAGATTGAGTAGAAATGAAACTCATCTCTAGAGCATGCCTTTAAGACCCAGATGTCATTTGGAAGAGGAAGAGGTCAAGGCAAAATAAACAAGAGAGGAAGAGGCAGAAGCCAAAACAGAGGTGGAAGAAACAGTCCAACAAATGCTCAAGGAAGAGGCGGCAACCCAAATCAGAACCAAGGCAGGCAGCAGCCAACAAAGAGAACAACATCATGCTCAAGGACAAAGGTATGAAAAATCCAATGTTCAATGCTATTATTGTAAAAAAATATGGGCATTATGCCAGTGAATGTAGGAAGAAGCAGCATGATATGAGTAATAGACAAAATGCAAATGTTACTAGAGAGAACATCAGCCAAACTAATGTGTTGTTAGCTTGTAACATGGCTGAAACAAAAAGTGAAGACATATGGTTTTTAGACTCAGGTTGCAGCAACCATATGATAGGAAACATAGCCTTGTTTTCTGCTTTAGATCAAAGTGTGAAGTCACAAGTCACACTTGGGACTGATAGTAAAATTTTTGTTATGGGAAAAGGAGAAGTAAAAATATTTACAAAGAAAGGTGAAAGGAAAACCATAGCAGATGTCTACTATGTCCCTGGAATGAGATGTAACTTCTTGAGTATTTGACAACTTGTCCATAAGGGGTACAATGTTCTCTTTAAGAATGATGTATGCACCATCATGGATATAGCACCCAGCAAATGATGTATTGCTGAAGTGAAGATGACAAGGAACATAATGTTCCCTCTTAGAATAAGAGCAGATTTGAAAAACAAAGAAGTAATTGCAGCAGTTACCCAAGAGGCTTTCCAAAGCATGCCAAAGGATGAAAATTGGATGTGGCACTTGAGATTTGGACATCTCAAATTTGGAGGTCTTAACTTGTTGAGTAGAAAAGAAATGGTAAGAGGATTACCATTAATAGAGAAACCAAACAGCCTTTATGAAGGTTGTATCTTGGGGAAACAACATAGAGAAAGTTTTCCATCAAGGAAAAGCATAAGGGAAAAAGCACCCTTGGAGATTGTCCACTCAGATTTATGTGGACCGATGCAAACTCCATCACTAGCAGGTAGCCAATATTTTCTAACATTTATTGATAATTTTACCAGAAAAACTTGGGTTTATTTCCTTAAGAACAAAAGTGAAGTGTTTGAAAAATTTCGAAATTTCGAAGCACTTGTAGAGAACCAAAGCGGGCTGCATATCAAAGTTTTGAGAACTGACAGAGGAGGTGAGTATATCTCCAAAGAATTCTTACGGTTTTGTAGAGAAAATGGAATACATAAGCAATTCACAGCAAGGTACACCCCACAACAAAATGGAGTTGCTGAAAGGAAGAACATGACCATCATGGATATGGCGAGGAGCATGTTGAAGGCAAAGCATTTGCCAAATGATTATTGGGCTGAAGTTGTAAATTGTGCAATGTATATTTTGAATAGGTGTCCTACAAAAACAGTGATGAATAGAGTGCCGGAAGAAACATGGAGTGGGAGAAAGCAAGGAGTCACCCACATGAAAGTTTTTGGATGTGTGGCTTATGCACACATTCCAGATTAGCTAAAGAGGAAGTTGGACAGCAAAGGGAAGAAATGTATTTTCATTGGATACAGTGAGGAATCCAAAGCATACAGGTTGTATCCCATCCACCAAGAAGTTTTTTATCAGCAGAGATGTTCAATTCATTGAAGAGGAAGCTTGGGATGGAAGCATAGAGAAAACAGTGAATGTTAAAAAATGTTTGTCTCATGATGAAGATGATGAGGAGGTGGCTGAAATGCATCCCCAAACAGCAGCGCCAACACAAGGACAGCAAGGAACACCATTGAGGTTAAATGAGAGTGCTTCTCCAAGCACACCACAAGGAGGAATTTCAAGTGCATCTTCAAGCACTTGCACACCAAGTGAAAGAGGTAAGAAGTTCAGAAATTTAAGTGATATTTATAATGAAGGAATGAATTCCTTATTTGCCTTGTATTGTCATGTTGATGATCCTATT
>APFE031144097.1:2934-61496 GCA_000404065.3 Pinus taeda
TTTTCATAAATTTTCAAACTGGATCCATAAATATCAAATGATCATCAAGTACCAGTAAGTCACCTAGATAACCAGATCCACAATAACAGAAAACTAAACCCAGAACACCTTTTGTGGCGTCTCATGTGGCCCCTCCTGTGGCGCCTCCTGCGGCGTCTCCTGCGGCGCCTCCTGCGGCGTCTCCTGCGGCGCCTCCTGCGGCGTCTCCTGTGGCGTCTCCTGCGGCGCCTCCTGTGGCGTCTCCGCACTTCCGCAGCTGCAGTGCTCGAGAGATCAACCTTCACAGATTCGCTTTCCATTTCACTTTCATATAGATCGAGCTTTTGAAACAATAACCCAATATTTCAGATCTTAAGATATTCAACCCAAAAGCATACCCAAGCCAAATGATCTCCTTTGCTTTATATAGGCAAGCTCTTCCCCAAATCATGGACCAATACCACAGGCCAAAACCATAACAAACCAATACCATCAACTCAATACTAGGGATCAACACGTCTGTCGAGATGCCATGGTCCAAAAACCATAGGTTCAAATTCCAAGGACTAACTACCATGGACCAAAGGTATGAAATAAACTTTTCTCTGCATAAAATTTTGTGAACTTTTCTCCACATGAAATAAACTTTTATAAACTTTTCTCTTAATAAAATTCCGTGAACTTTTCTCCTGCGTACTTCTTAATTCTCATCATATTGAGAGCCATGTCATGGGTGTTGCCATCAAGTACAACATCTATAACATATAACCATACCAGAAACATAATGCCAACAGTTTTTGTCATGCATGAGGTCATAACATGTATTGTTGATATGGCCTTGCATTGATGACTGGATCCTAGTTGGCGTAATGTTTATGAGTTGATACATTTACTTGTGTATGTCTATATTTTGTTATGATTATGTTATACATGTATCACGTTGGTTTGGTAATATTGCAAACAAGTATCCTCCCCAAGTTATACTAAAGTACGTTGGTTTATCTGACATATTATGCATTGCATGAAGAAATATCAAATGGCTAGCAAGATGGTTGACTCTAGAGATTCTCCCTATGAATCTAAAGAATAGTATGGGGTTGGGAACCCCTCTAACTTGGTAGTTACATTGAGAAGTTTAAAGGAGGAGATAAGGAGTTGTAAGGAAGATAATGAAAGAATCATACAGTCACAGGAAAATTTAGCATAGGTGAATGCAGTAATACTTCAGAGCTTGTAAGATTTGTAGCAACAAGGACCACTATGGATCAGTCATACAAAGGAAGATAAAACTAATGGGGCATACGGTAGTAGATCACATGGTGGTTGTCTATCATATAGAGATGATACAGTTAAATATTTCAGATTGTTGGACACTCCAGAGAGGATAAGGGATAGACACGGGTATGATTCTAGTTCTAATTCAGATAGGCACTATGATCTTCATCAGTATCATCCTTACAAGAGGAGTGATAGGGGGTATTTTTTGGATGAATTTAATAAGGAAAAGCCACCTAATTTTGATGGAGAGATAAAGAGATCACAAGATGCAGATGCATGGTTTCTTGGTATGAAGAATTTTTTCAGGTTGCATGACTACTCAGAGAACATGAAAGCTAGAGTGGCTACTTTCAACCTTAAAGGTAAAGAAGACATCTAATGGGAAGATGTGAAGAATGTCATAGATATAGATGGGGAAGATCTGACTTGGAGTGAGTTTGAGTGGCTATTCAAGAAGAAGTATATGTCAGAGAGATACTTCGATGACAGGGTGAAAGAATTCTATGAACAAAAAATGGGGTCCATGACAAATGATGAGTACACCAGTAAGTTCTTGGAAATGTTGAGGTACATGCCTTACCTCAAGGAGGAGAAGGCTAAAGTTTAGAGATTCATTAGTGGACTACTAGTTTCATTCAAAGACGGGATTGAATTTGATGAGCCTAGATCATTAGAGGAGGCCATTCAAAAGCTAAGGCATTGTTATGAATAATCTAAGTGCAGAACTGAGACTAAGTTAGACTGGAGAGGTAATGTAAATAACTAAGGAAAATAGGATAAAAAACATGTAAGTCCATAGGATACGGATAGCAAGGATAATTTTACACCTCTTAAGAAGTTCAATACATCAGATAGAGGATAGGGACATCGACCTTAGGAGCAGAGTAAGGATCCCATGCATTGTTGGACTTGTGGCAAAGATCACCTTAGGAGAGATTGTCTGCATCATCATAATGGTAGACCTCATATATACAGTGCACAGGAGGCACATTTTTTTGGGGATGTAGACCATAGTATTCCTCATATCTATGCATCCATGGACAACAGGCAGGCAGAGCATCAGGCATCTATCATTGATATGGATAGTAAGCTTTATGATCAAGTTTTTTCTATTTCGATTGACCCTGAATCTAATTATAGTTATGTTAGTCCTAACTTGGTGGATAAGTGTGGTTTGAGTAAGGAATTGCATGTAGAGTCTTGGTTAGTTCAATTGGCTACAGGTACAATGAAGCGAGTTCATCATTGGGTAAGATCTTGTGCATTTGACTTAAATGGTATGCCTACAAAAGCACATTTCAATATATTGTTGTTGGGTTCATACAATATGTTATTGGGCATGGATTAGTTGTATCTACATAGAACCAAGGTTGACTGCTATGACAAGGCCATTGAATGTGTTGATGACAATGGAGAACCAAGAGTCTTGCAGAGTAAGAACAAAGCCACATCAGTTAGGATGGTGACAGTTATGCAAGCAAAGCGTAGCCGCAAGAAAGTGTGCAAGCTATTTCCAGTACATATTTCTAGTGATAAGGGTAAGGAGGTTGAGGATGAAGATGTGTTGAACAAATAACAAGTTTTATAGTAGTTCAAGGATGTATTTCATGAGGAAATCATAGAGTTTCCACCGCATAATGTTAATTTTTGCAATTGCGGTAAAATTCCACATTGGATAGCTCAAATGACCAAGATGGTGCTTGCATTAAATTCCTCTTTTCGAGAGGATCAAAATGGACCTAAAGATCAATTCATTCGGTCAAGCAGAAGCTAAGTTTTAAATTATTTTATTAATTCATTCATTATGGAATGGGTTAGCCCTAACCATTTGGGTAACTTCTTCGGTCATTCTTAACCGCAAGTAAACCCTCAAGAAGCCTATAAAGGAAGTGACCTCAAGCTCATTTGGATACACACTCAAGTTATGTTTTTATTTCTTCTACTTTGTCTTGGCTCACACAAGTTCATCGATGGAAGTCCTCATTGGGTCTGAGATCACATGCGAAAGGTTGACTCTGAGTTAGGGTATTCTGGATCTTATTTGTTGGAACAGATCTAAAGTTTTTCATCCATAGTCGTTGGAACAAAATGGGTAAGAGAGTGACTTTGACTCTCTAGTCACTGGGAGGAAGTTTTGAGGGAGCGAATTTTCCTTTAGAAGGTTCTGGTCTCTGGTCAATGGCTCCAAGTACCCCAGGGAGTGACTTTTCTTTGTCGGTCACTCAGATAGCACTGCATGAGTGGGAATTTTCCTTGATAGATCGCTCGGACAGCCTGGAAAGGGAGCGAATTTGGGTATTTTTTGTACAGACCCATAGTCGCATGCACAAAGACCTCCTAGGAGTGACTTTTCTGTTACAGTCACCCGCATATTGTCTTCGTGAGTGCGACCCTGAAGTTTTCAATCGCACACAAACAATGTTGATGATAGCAACCCAGTTCAGATCTAGGGTTTTGTCATCTCGACATCAATGATATGTGGATCTAGGTTTCTGTGTTGTAGATTGGTAGATATAAGTATCTCTGTTATTGTAACAAATATGTAGATATGTAGATCCGGTTTATTGTTACCTGCTTCTGATTATATGCATTGGGCTCATTGTATTCACTGTTGTAACTTTTTATGACAGTCTACTAAAGAAGAAGAAGATTTGAAAGGGGTCCCCCTTGTGGGGTTTTCCTTTGGTCTTGGACCAATCTGTTGTCTTTTATGGTTGTGCGTTGTTGTCTTCTCTATCACTTCTTATATTGTTCATTCTTCAGTTACGTTTATGATTGATTATACTACTAATAATTGGATGCATTGTTAATAAAAAGGATAAATTGGGCTATAGTAATTGATACAACATTGAACAATTACAAAATATAACACATAGGGAGGTAGATGTTTCTATTGAGCTAGTGTCAAGGGCAGCTCCAGCATCTAAAGCACCTTAGAGGATGAGCACACCTGAGTTGGTTGAGTTAAATTTGTAGCTGAAGGAAATTTTGGACAAGGGATACATTAGGCAAAGTGTATCACCTTGGAGCGCATCGATCTTGTTTGTGAGGAAGAAAGATGGTACCCTCAGATTATGCATTGATTACAGGCAAATGAAAAAAGTGATTATCAAGAACAGACACCCTTTGTCGAGGATTGATGACTTGTTCGATCAGTTGAAGGGAGAAACAATGTTCTCGAAGATTAAGTTGAGATCCAGATACCATCAGGTACACATCAAAGAGGAGGATATATACAAGACTACGTTTAGGACCAGGTATGGGCATTATTAGTTTGGTGTTGTTCCATTTGGCTTAACTAATGCTCTAGCTACATTCATGTGTTCGATGAATAGTTGTTGCATCCATATTTGGTTTAGTTTCTTATTGTGTTCATTGATGATATACTAGTATATTATAAAAATGAAGAAGAGAATATCGAGCACTTAGCAGCAGTGTTGAGGTTGTTGAGAGAACATCAGTTGTATGCTAAGCTCAGCAAATGTAGTTTATTTCAGACCAAGTTACATTACTTGGGACATTTTGTCTCCAACGAGGGGAATTGCAGTAGATCCAGAGAAGATAAGGGCCATCATGGAGTGGGTAGCCCCTAAGAATGTGGAGGAAGTGAGATCTTTCATGGGTTTGGAAGGTTATTATAGGAGGTTCATCAGGAACTTTTTGTAGAATCCTTATCCCACTACATCCTTACAGAGGAAAGATAAGAAGTTTAAATGGGCTTAGGAGTGTGAGGATAGCTTTAAGTAGCTTAAGAAGTTGTTGAAACATGCACCAGTACCACAGATCACAGAACTGGATAAGGTATTTGTGGTATGCACAGATGCTTTCAAGAGAGGGCTTGGTGGATTCCTTATGCAAGACAGACAGGTGGTATGTTATGAGTCCCGGAAACTAAATGAGCATGAGAAGAACTACTTGAAGCATGATCTTCAGTTAGCGATGATTATACATGCACTAAATATGTGGAGGCGCTATCTTATTGGCAAGTTGTTTGTTCTTATGAGTGATCATATTGGGTTGAGACATTTGTTTAACCAGCCGAATCTAAATGTTAGGCAGGCTAGATGGTTGGCCACGATCTACAAGTTTGATTTTGGGATCAAGTACATTAAAGGCAAGGAGAAAAGAGTGGTAGATGCTCTTAGTAGGTGGATACAGGAGAATCACTTAGCAGTTATGATTTCCTGTGGGACATATTTACAGGATAGGATCTTGTGGGCAGGATAGCAGGATGTCAAATATATGAATATTGTGCACAGGTTGCAACAAAGTACAGGTATAGGTGATAGTATAGGTACAAGTACAAGTGATATTATAGGTATAGATACAGATGATGGCATAGGTACAGGTACAGGTAGTGGTACAGGTACAGGCACATGTGCATAGGACTTGGACTATTGCCTTATAGCATATGGGTTGGTCAGGTTCTGAGACAGGATATATGTGTTGAATGACAGTGATCTCAAGAAAGTGATCTTGAGGGAGTTTCATTCGTAACTGTATTCAAGTCACCCAAGTTATTAGAAGACACTCACAACAATGAAGAGATATTACTATTTGTCGAATCTAAAGAGGGATGTAGTAGAGTTTGTGGCTAGATGTTTTGAGTGTTAGCGAGTGAAGGCATAGTGAAAACGTCTAGTGGACTGCCACAGTCAATCATGATTCCAGAGTGGAAATGGGAGGTCATTTTCATGGATTTCATCACAAGGTTTCCAAAGACAATGAAGCAACATGGTTCGATCATGGTCATTTTTTACAGGTTAACAAAAGTTGCACACTTCATTCCAGTGAAGTCTACATTCTCAGCTAGTGATGTTGCACAAGTATTTATTAGATATGTGGTTATACTAGACAGTGTCCTGAAGAAGATTGTGTCAGATAGGGATGCAAAGTTAACTTCCAAGTTCTGGAAGGATTTATTTGCAGGTTTGGTCATAGAGTTTGTCTTCAGCATAGCATATCATCCACAGACAGAGAGGATCAAAAAGATATGTTGAGGATATGTTGAGGATGTATGTGATGCATCAGTAGAGGAAGTGGGAAGAGTATATCCCTTTGGTCGAGTTTTCATACAACAACGGTTATCAAGAGTCACTGAGGATGAGTCCTTTTGAGGAATTGTATGGGTGGAGTTTAATCACTCCCAATAGTTGGAGTGATATGGTTAGCAGAGTATTGATTGTACCATAGATGTTGCAAGACATGGAACAGGAGATGCAGGTGATCAAGAAGAATCTCAAGGCAGCACAGGATAGGCAGAATATTTATGAAACAGGAATAGGTTGTTCAAGGAGTTCCAGGTTGGAGAATAGGTGTACTTGCACATCAAATTGAAGAAGATATCCTTGTGGATTGGCTCATGTGCCAAGTTGGCGCCATGTTTTGTGGACCCTTTAGTATCATTGAGAGGATTGGGCCAGTAGCCTATCGACTTGCACTGACTCTAACACTGAAATTCCATGATGTTTTCCATGTATCATTCTTAAGAAGTATGTTAAATATGTTGATCATGTGATTGACTAGTCTGTATTGCAGGTGGAACCAGATGGAGAATTCTTATCGGAGCCTCATCGTATATTGCAGAAAAAGGTGTTCATGCTCTAGAACCAAGCAATAGAGAAAGTTAAAGTGCAATGGAAGCACTTTGGGCCCAATGAAACTACATGGGAGATGGCGGATCATATGTGGGCCATGGATCCTTCTTTTTTTGCTGGTTGAGGCAAAGCAGCTTTGATATGGTGGTTTGGTGATTGCTTATGGTCGTTGGTAGTTTCTTTATGGTGGTTTACTATTTGCTTATGATGGCTTGGTATATGCTTCATGGTGGTTTAGTATTTTCTTTATGTTGGTTTAGTATATGCTTTATAGTTATCGATATATGCTTTATGATGGTTGACATATGATATATGATGTTTTGATATATATGCTTAGATATTATGTTAATATATGTTTGATCAATGTTTTGATATATGATTTGGCATGTGTATATATATTTTGATGATGTTGTTATATGTATGGATGTAAATATCGTAACAAGTTGGGTTATAAATATCCACTATGTGTTATGGGTGTTATGTTATGGTTATATCATGTGATTATGTTAGCATGATGTTATGATGTCATATGAATTGGCACTCAGCAAGATGATCATTGTAAATACTGTAATGAGTTGTGTTATAAAGCTCCACTATGTGGTATGTTGTCGTGTTGTCATGATGTTCTTCTCTTGAGCAGATCTTTCATTGTAAATACTGCATCGAGCTATGTTATAAAGCTCCATAAACAGTTTTTCTTCTTTCAGCAGGTTGTTGATGTATATGTGTGATTGTACACCAAGGATGGTGTCCCCTAAGGGGGACGGTTCTATAACATCCCTGGTGAAAATTCCATGTAATAAATGTTAAAAACAATAACTATTGATGACTGGGACACTTATTCCAAGTTGAATGTTTGGCAAGACATCCTAGGGGGTGTTCATTTGGTTGTTTATGGCTAAGGAAATTGGCAAAGGAAATGACTAAGGCATTAAAAGGGGCACATTTATTTATGCAAATAATGGAAATTAGGAGGAAAAGGAGGTCAAAGGTCACAGGTTGCATGTGAGGAGGAAAATGAAGGAAATAATGGAAAATGAAAAAAATAGAGGCCGCATTCATAAAAAGGATTTTGAGGATCGTTTGGGAGCCTTTTGTTATTTCAATGTTGGAGCTCTCTCATTTTCTCTCTCTCTCTCTCATACTCTTGGAGACTTAGATTTTTCTTGTAGCACTCTTGGTGGGTGTGGCATACTTGGATTCTTAGAGCAAGAAGGAAATGGAATAGAAGGAAAGTGCAAGAAGGCATCAACATCAACAGCTACATCATATTTTCTTTGAGGTACTGAGTTGCATGTATGATTTGTTCACTAGTTTTGGCATGCATGGAATATGCATGTGATTTCTTGGTTGTGATATGTCATTGGCATGGAGCATTTCCTGGATCGACAGTGGATTGCCTAGCTTTGCCATTTCCTAGATAGACATGGTGATTGCGGGTTTACTTTCATTTCTTGTTTTTGGTTGTTTCTCATGTTTCCTTACCTTTGGTTGAGTTACTTGTCCTAGAGCCTTGGTTGGACAAATTATCTAGAGCCCTGTAGCAGCTTGGGTTGAGTTACTAGTCTTGGAGCATTGGTTGGAAAAACACTTTGGAGTCCTTGGTGGGTTGAGTTACTCTCTGTGGATCCTTGGTTGGAAAAATTTGTTGGAGATGATAAAAGTTATGGGTTGAGTTACCAGTCATGGAGCCTTGGTTGGACAAACGCTCTGGAGCCCTGGAAGGCTTGGATAGAGACCAATATGATAATGGTTTCATGATGTATGACTGTGAGGTGGACTCATTGTTTGATGGGTTGAGGTAGATGGCCTCTGGAGGCCCTCGATGAGTTTTGATTGATGTGTTTTATGAGATCCCACATTCATGCTTGGAATATGGCACGGGGGTGAGTGGTTGAAGAGAGATTTGGCTCAGTCATTCTACGGTCAGGTGGAACATCGTAGTCACATCTCTGGTTGGTTCATTGCATTCATTAATGAGAAATCCATTCCCTTGATTTTCATTTGTAAAGGTACTGATGTATTTATGGATTTGATGTCTTATATGTTTATTGTATTTCTATTCCTATTATATTGGTTATATGCACATTTTATGACAGCAATTATGTACGACATTCAGCATGTTTTTACCTATATGTGAATGGATAATGTGTATATGACCTAATAGATGATAATGGAGCAAATGGCGTGAGGGAACAATGGTTCATAGTGATTCTCATATAATTATGAGATCCCTACACTCAATTCTATTGTTGACACCTGTAGGTTACATGTTGATGTTTGACAAAATGCCTGTCATGGCTAGTAGGGATCTAGTCAAGGTCTTGAAAAAGTATTTTCTTTAGTACTTTCATTTCCATGTTAATCTACTAATTTGAAGAGATGGATCAGTTTTGGTCAATGTCCTAGGCTCTAGACCGGAAAAAGTGTCTCAAATATCGGAGTTGCTAGCACAGCACTGACAATTTTGGTCCACAGTAGCTGGCAAGAAGGCTTGTGAGAGCGACTTTAGGTTATTGGTTGCTCCCTTGTCCATAAAATGAGAGTGGCTATGTCCCAAGAGATCTAAAACAACAGTGGGACCCAGGGATAGGCTGTTTGAGTGGCTAACTTGTCCTTTGAGGGTTCTATTGATGATGTTGGATGTTTGTATGGTGTGTTTCTATCAGTTCCACTTCCTTAAGGTGACTTAGGAGGTCAAATGATATCATAGTGGCCTCTTGTTGCATTTTTACCTCAGATCGCAGGTTGCTTGGGTAGATGTGGGAGGAGGGTGTTACAATTTCTACATGGTATCAAAGCAAGATTCATGTTAGAGCAAGAATTTTGAATTTGTTTCTCAGGAGGTTCAAATTTGTAGTTCACTGTAGTAGGATCTCTTCAAAGTTTAGAATATAACCTTCAAAAAGTTGAGGCTAGAGTATGCCTTAGAAGGCAGCTCTAATTTCATTGTATCAAAGAATTGCATGGAGGCAGTATTGGATGACAATGGATTGCTAGAATACATCAAGACAGATGTTGCAAGACCAACATAAGTCGATGTCTAGAACCGAACCCAATGTAAGAAAGATGTAGCCAAGGCAAGGAGAACATTATTGGAGGGAGTATGGGACCACATTTTCACCAATCTCCATGGGAAATAAACTCCTTATGTAATTTGACAGGCTCTAATAGATCTGTTTCACAATAGTAGTGACTATAGGAAGTTGACGCTCAAGGATAAACTTTGAAATATCAAGATGCATAAAATTAAACTATTCAGTAGTATCTAATTAGGTTCACACAACATCATGATGAACTTGAAGGAGTTGGTGTTACCGTTTCAGATGATGATTTGGTAAGCCTAGCCCTTCTAGAACTTCCCAAGATCTAGCATAGCTACCAAGATTCGATGAATGGGAGGGAGAAACTACCAAATTGGGAACGCTTATGGTTTGATTTGGTATAGGAGGAAATAAGGTGGAATAGTAGAGATGGAACTTCATCCAAGGGCGGGGATGAAGAAAATTGTGCATTGGTTAGAAGGGGAAAGAAGCGAAAAGGGAAGAAATCTCAAACCAACCAGAATCTAGTCAAGGGGGCAAGAAGAAATATTTGTCCAAAATTAAATGCTTCAATTATCATGAATTCAAGCACTATGCCACAAAGTGTCCACACAAAAATGAAAGAAAGAATACCTCAGGAGGAATAGCAGGTGAAGCTTTGGCTTCATAGTTCGAGCTTAACTCTAACCTTATCAAATGCATGGAGAGCAGAGTGATGGGGAGCATGTGGTACTTGGACTCTAGTGGCTCATTCCATGTGACAGGGTGTAGAGATTTTTTCAGTGACCTGGAGTAGAAAGATCTCCATATGCACATCAAGATGGGGGAAGATGGAAGGTACAACATGATCGGGATTAGTGCAGTGACCTTTCATAGGGATTGAGGATCTTGTCTAAGACTCAAAGATGTCATGTTCGTTTCGGGCCTAAATAAAAATCTTATCTCTGTTGCAATTTTTGAAGACCGTGGTTATGATATGATCTTCAGCAAGGGAAACACATTCCTGAAACACATAGCCACGGGACAAGTGAAGCAGATCAGGGTTCGTGTGAAGAACATGTATAAGCTATATGTGGAATATTGTGTTGCATTAAGCACTAAGGTAGAGAAGGTACAAAGTCGCGATGTCGGTGAACTTTGGCATAGACTTGTCCATTTGCACCGTGGCACCTTGAAGATTATGCAACAAATAACCACAGGCCTCCCCAAAGGAGCACTTGAGCGGTAAGATGCATGCAAGGGATGTACCTTGGGGAAGTACACAAAATCCAAATTCCATGATCGGGACAGCAAAGCACATGCAGTCCTTGAAAGGATCCATTATGATGTATGTGAACCTTTCTCGCCAGCCTCCACTACCGGACACAAGTACTACGTTATATTTTTTGATGATTTCTCATGGAAGTGTTGGATCTTGTTCATACATAAGAAAGATGAGACATTCTCCAAGTTCTTAGAGTTCAAGGAACTAGTTGAGAATGAAACTACCAAGAAGGTGAAGGCTCTCATGAGTGATAATGGAGGTGAGTACGTGTTGAATGAAATTAAAAATTTATGTGAGAAAAAAGGTATCGACAAGAATTCACAGCACCCCACAACCCATAGTAGAATGGGGGGGCTGAGAGAAAGAACCATAGCATTGTGGGACAAATAAGTGAGATGTTGCATGAACAAGGCCTACCTCTACATTTGTGGGTTGATTCATGCAACACAGTGGTCTATTTACAGAATTGGAGTCCTCATCAAATTCTAGGCATGACTACACCGAAGGAGGCTTTCTCAGGGAAAAATTTGGATGTGTCTCACTTCAAGATTTTTGGAGCCTCTATTTACTTACATGTTCCCAAAGAATCAAAGAAGAAGCTCGATCTGACAACAAATTTGGGGGTATTTGTGGGTTACACAGAAACTCCTCACAACTACCATGTGTACCTACCATCTCTCAAAATGACAATTGTGCAAAGGGATGTAAATTTTTATGAGGAGAAAGTGATGTGGTTCTCTCTTAAGAGGGGGCTTCAGATCCCACAAGAAGAGGATTTTTAGCTCCAAAGGAGGAACCTCAAGAAGTTGTGGAGTAGCCACAAATTGAGGAACAAAGAGTGGAGACAGCCACTCAAGTAGAACCATCCAAAGAAGGCAGAAAAAGAACTAGGGAAGATTAAAGACTTGTGCGAGATGCGAGGGAGAATGTGGGTGCTCCTTCAAATTATCACAGACAGAGAAGGTCACCTAATTGGTACATTGACTACATGGCTTTAATGAATGAGCTTGTAGAGACTAAGTCATCTTTTATCGAGGAAGCAGTAAAGCAACCTGTATGGGTTGATGCAATGGTGGACGAATATGAATCCATTGTAAATAACGGTGTTTGGGAAGTGGTACCAAGACCAACAGATAAATCAATTTTGGGTTCAAGATGGATCTTCAAGGTTAATAATGCAACAAACGAAAGCATAGAAAAGTAAAAGGTCGGATTTGTGGCCAAAGCGTAATCTCAAGTTGAGGGAATTGACTATGAGGAGACCTTTTCTCTTGTAGCAAGGTACTCATCCATTAGATCAATTATTTCTTTGGTTGTGTAGATGGGGTGGAACATCCACCATATGGATGTAAAAACAATGTTACTCAATGGAGTTATTGAGGAGGTGTACATCGACAACCAAAAGGTTTTGAGACATTTGATCGTGAGTCTCATGTGTACAGACTCAAGAGAGTGGTGTACGGTCTCAAACAAGCACCTCATTCTTGGTACACCAAAAGTGATGTGGATGCAAACCTCTATCACATCTTGGTAGAACGTAAATGTTTTATTATTATCTTATATGTTGATGGTTTATTTTAATTGGTGATGAGAAATTGATCATATCTTGCAAGGAGGACCTTGCAAGAGAATTTGAAATGAAGGACATGGGTCTCATGCACTACTTCCTTAGTTCGAAAGCATGAAATGTTTCATATATTCTTCATATATAGTTGCAAACCCACGGAAACACCTCTAGCGACTAGCTGGAGGACGGAGGATGCCACTTCAAGTGAATAAGTGGGTGCTACCATTTATTGGCTGCTTGTGGGTTCATTGATGTACCTTGTGAACACACGACCAGATATGAGTTATAAAGTCAACCAACTGAGCCAATCTATGGTTAGGCCAACCAAATTATTTTGGAAGGTAGCTAAGCATGTTCTATGGTACCTCAGAGGCACCACCCAGTTTGGACTATGGTATGGATGGATAGAGGAAGTGAAGTTGTGTGGCTTCACATATGCATATTGGGTGGGGAGTCCATCAAAATGAAAGAGTACATCAAGTGGAATTTTCAGTGTTGGGTATGTAGCTATTTCCTGTTACAGTAGGAAGCAAATATTTGTAGTGCTCATCTTGGTAGAAGCAAAATACACGGTTGCAATTCAAGAATCATATGAGGCGATCTGGATGAGAAAGATACGTGTGGAACTATTTGATCAAACGATGGATCCAACCATGATCTACTGTGATAATCATAGTTTCATCAAGCTCTCTAAAAATCCCATATTTCATGATCGATCCAACCATATAGATATCTGATATCACCATTTACGGGACTATGTGCAGAGGCAGATAATGTTGCTAGAATACATTCTGACAAAGGAACAAGATGCTGACATTTTGACAAAAGCCTTGTCAAGAGGGAAGTTTGGTTCCATGGGGTCAAGATAGGAGTGGTTGATAATCCCTTTCTTGTTGAGAGGGAGTGTTGAAAATGCAGCAAGAAAATATCACTTTGATTTTTCCTTGGTAAAATTAGAGAAAATTTGAATTTCCACATCAGTGGAAATCTTGGAGGTAGTTAATTGAGGTGACATGGAACTTGTCACTTAGTTAACTCAATTAATTCGATTTGGAGAGCTTGAGTTTAGTTAAGCGTGAGTGATTTATGATTTGTAGCAATCTAATTCAGTTATATTAAGTTTTGGTCAATTAAACTAGTTCTAACTGTTGGAGGAACTAGTGGAAGGTTAGTTGTGTAGTGCGACTTCAGTCTAACTTGGTGTTCATCCAATTAACTAGTCAATTAGCCCAAAATAGCTAATCCATGCAGATAATTTGAGTTATCCAGTTGAGGTGGAGATTCCAAAGAAGTGTAACATTAGTAGTAGACTATTTTGGAGTGTACAGGGTGTTGCATGTAACCTAATGATCAACCTAAGGAATTGCACAATCCATTTTGGAAAAGTTCCTAATTAATCTGGACCAAATTTCTTAAGGAATTTTGCAAGGAAATAGGGGCTCAATATGAGATAGAATTTGACTAAGTATGGGTCAAAGCTTCTTAGTGAGCAAAGAGATAGGTTATTCACTTCCAACGTCTGCTCAGTTGAGAAAATCAATTGTAATACATCTATATTAATCAGATTAATGCAAACAAATATTGAGGTTTCTAGCAGTTTTCTTTCCCTAGAAAAAATATTGTTTGCATGTGTGTTATTTCTTATTGCATGTTTATGATTTGTGTTTTAGATTGTGAATTACGTTTCGAAGAATAGTAGAGTAGGTTTGTGTCTTGTGATTTTTATTAAAACTCCATGAGAATTTGTCAATATACACATAATTTCTACATGAAGGAGTTCCAATAGCTTGTTTTAGCTAGGTGTTGAAGGGAAAACCCAACACCCCCATTACTTCAAGTAATGGGGACCCTTTCCATTAATTTTTTGGCTAAGCATTTTTTATGATTTTCATTTAAGTTAATTGTCTTACAATTTTATCATTTTTTTATTTTCGTAAGATTTATATTTTGATTGTTTTATTGAGTCCGACTTTTAACAAGTTTTCCATCAACACATGTTTCGATTCATTTGGTCAATTGGTTTGTAAATGGCACTCCTTTGAAGTTTGATCATATGCTTGCCTATAGTAAAAATGTAAATAAATGTATAATATTTTGATTTTCATAGCAAATTAAGTTCAATGGTCATTCATTGTAAATATTAACTCTTATTTAGTTTTTATTAATATTTTTTTCATTTTCTTTTCACTAATGGTCCGACAAAATGACCCAGCTAAATCATACAACATATGAAAACGTGTTTCAGAGTCTTGGTAATTTACTCCAATTTATTATTTTAAAACAAACTGCCAAGACATGATTCTCAAAATTGCAAAGTGGCCATAGTCCAATTTGTAAGATTATTAATTCCACGTGTGCCCCACTTCATATCACTTCCTTCTTTCCAAAATCCCAATTTAAAAAATGCAATCAAATTTACGTTGCGATAGTATCGCATATCACATATCACAATTTTATTAAACTCCTCAATTTAAACATCATTAAATTTGCTATTAACAAAAAAATGCAATGGATTAAAAAAAAAAATTAATATAAATTTTTTTTTAACCTCCTAACATTGTAACCTCACTCACCCTCACGTCATCCTCCCTATCACTCCAAACTCTCCCCTCGTTATTCCCTTATTACTCCATTACCCAAATTCATTACGTTCCTCACTCTCCACCATCTCACTAATACATAACTTATAAAATTTTTTTAAGTTTGTTTTAAATAATATTATATTATTATTATAATTATTATATTAATTTTAATTTTTATATAATACAATTATAAATTAATATAATATAATATTATTTAATAAATTATTAAATTGTAATTTTACATTAATTAATTTCTATAAATAATTAATAATTAATTTAGTTTAATTTTTCATTGTAATTAAATTGTCTATTTAATTAATAAAACAATTAATTAAGAGTTAATTCAATTACAATGTATATTTAATTAATAAAACAATCAACTAAGAGTTAATTTAGAAATTAGATTTTAATTTTGTTTTTAATTAAATCTATAAAACAATTTAGATCAATATCATTATTAAAATCAATTAACATTAATTAGATAAATAACTATAATCTAATTTAGAAATAGAGTTTAATCAAAAATTCTGATTTTTAGCCTACACAACAGAAATTCTAGAATTTTGCCAGATTTGACTCATCAACTTTGGAGGCTCATAGATTGGGTTTTACTCGGCCAAATGAGGCCTAGGACGCTTCATTGGAAAGATAAAATCATGGAGAACATTTCTTAGGAGGTTTCATTAATAGATTTGATCATTTATTGGGTCTAAAATCCAATAGAAGATCAAGCTCTGAATTTTTAAATAAAACTAATTTTTTCTGAGTTTTATTTTTTGCATTTTCATTTACCCAAACCTCTTCTGAACACAAATCCATTTGTCAATGATATCCTTGGCCGATTAAATCATCACAGGAATCAATAGAAAGCTCAGATTTCCTTTTTTATTATTTATTTCATTAAATTGATTGGATTTCTTTTAATTCCATATTTGGCATTGTGATTTTATTTTTTCATTTTAATCTTGTTTTGATTTCTTTTTGTAAGAAAACAATTGAAGAGATGAGAAGAAAAAGATCTTAATCAATGACAATGATCAAACAATTGAAAAATGGAATTTTGAGCCAATAAAAATTGATGAGCAGATTTCTTCTTCAACAAACTTTCTTGATAAGAATTCTTTTGAAACCAATATAAATAGCAGATTGTAAAATATAATAAGATCTTCTCTCCTCTGCAATTCTGGAATTCTAAAAGCACTTCTATAATAGGAATTTAGAGTTGTAAGTGGGAGGAGTGAAAATCTCATAGCAGGGGATTATTGAGGATTTTTCTCTTGCATTCTGAATTATGTATGATGGACAAAGTTTGCACTATTGCAACTCTCGTTTTAAAAGAAGAAGTTCAAACTTTGTTAAGGATTGTTGGAGACCAGAGCCAGAGAAATAAATTCAATAAATTGGTATTTCTAATACTATTGTTTGTTGGAAATAATACTTGAGAAGGGGGGTGAATCAGTGTTATCAAGTCAAACAATTTTTCATTTTCAAATATATATATATATATATACACACACTACTTCAGATATGAGAATCCATGTATACACGCAACTATGTCTAAAGAAACTAGCGTATATCCAGTAAACTTAAGATTCAGTTTATCCATTTAATATTTAATCAATGCATCACAACTTCATTAACCATAAGAACAGTAAACAAGTGCAGTAAACAGAACAGATCATCACACATGTGAACACAAGATATAAGTTGGAAACCCAATGTGGGTAAAAACCACCTGCTGCAATGCGTCTCTATCTTCTTGTTAATAAGAAACTTCTTTTTACAATATTTTTGTACTGGTGCAGTCTTATACCAATACGCAGGCTTCTACCTGCAAAAGGCTACAACCTTCTCTCATTCTCCAGCTTCTCCTAGAAGGGAGCTACAACCCCCTTAGCTCTTGTACTAGTTGATGTACTAGTACATAGGTGTTGACCTACAAAAGGCTACAACCTTCTCTTTTCTTCCAGGGACCACATTTCATAAATTTTTAGACTGGATCTATAAATAACACCAATCAAACATCAAATGCAGCTGCATCAACCAATCCCCTTTGCACCAACCAAAACTGAATCAATCAATCGCTTCTCTGAATGTTGTAACCAGAATACAGTAATAGTAAACAGACATCAATCCCTAACCCAGAATAATGCAGCAATAAATAGAAGTAGCTAAAACATATTTTATGAGATGTACGCTACTTCAAGATGAAGAACCTGCGTGCATACGCTTCTGTGTTAAGGAAAACCTGCATATACGCTTTTTTGAATTACCAAACCAGCTTGTATACGTGCCTTTGCTATGCCAAACCTGTGTACATATCTATAAAAGATAATTTACCCTTTTCAATTACCCAGATTATCATAATTATAGATCAAGTCATGCACCAAATATAACATATTGAAATCACACAAAGATACTTCTATTCAAGCCTTAAGATCTTGACCCATCAGTAGAACTTATCCTTCTTCTGGCACTCAGGTTCCTCCTTGCTTCAAATCCATCTATGCACCATAACCCAATGACTAGTATTCTATATCTTGCTCTTCATAAGATATTCATTCCTTGAGTGTATTTGCCTAATGATCTCCTTCCCCTTTTATAGTCTTAGGCCCTACTCAATACCATGGTCCAAAACCACTTAGAACAAATACTTGGGACCCAATACCTAGGTTCAACACTTTGGACGAGATACAATGGTCCAAAACCATAGGTCCAAATACCAAAGGCTAAATACCATGGATTAAAAACAAATTTTCTCACATGTATGTGCTTTTCCTTGCATGAAAGTGTGTGCATACGCATACGCGCCTTTTGATCGGCAATCCCGCCTGTATACACGACTTGGTTAAGTGGAAACTACATATATCACTTTTTCCTTCATTCTGATAGCCTAAACTGCGATCTGTCATTTGAGTGAGTTGCCATCAAGGACAACACCAATGTCATAGTGCCAAACCTATGTCATAATGCCAACATTGTTTTTAAATACTAGTTTCATTTTATGATGGCAGGAATATGTCATTTTATTCATATTTGTAAACTTTTGTCGATATGAATAATTTGTCTGAATCTTATGTTATTATTTATCTCTGCTCTTATAGGTTGAATTTTGATTTCTGAGTAACTATTTACTCAGAAATTGGTCTTTTAATACTGGTTTAACAAATATTAATATGTTGTGAACTTCTTCCTCATATTATTGTTTAATTATTTGAATTACTAATTAAACAATCAATATCATTTTGTGAACTTCTTCCTAAATGTTTTTGGTTTATTATTTCAGTTAAGAGGTATCTGAATAGAATATGTTTTGGTAAACATAATGTCAGTTAATAGAACTACTTTGTTAGCTTGATATTTATTATAAGCTAGACATATTTAAATCCCAATCATTTAAATATCTTGCTCTCAGTTGGTTTAGATCTATATCTGCTTAATTGAGATAGTATTGAGATTTAGTTCATTTTTCTTGCATTATAGAATAAGTTTGCATTTAGATTTAATTTTACATTCTTATAAGTTCTCTTCATAAAGAGGCAAGATTTAGTAGTGGCTTGGCTGAGCCCTAGATCAGCTTAAGGATCACTTTCTTACCTGATCAGCAAGAGGGCTGATTTGATGTCTCTTCTCTATTGGTGGATGCAAATCATATTTTAAGCCATTTTGGAGATTGAGAGAAGGTAACTGGACCTAGTTGAACCAATTGGAACCACCATTCCAAACAGAAAATGAGCTTCTTTAAGGTCCAAACTGGGTGGTCATCCCCCATGTTGTTGAAGTGAATTTTGAGGCTTCAACATTTTGGCGCTAGAAGGAGGGCCTGAAACTTCTTGTCTATTGGAGTCTTTGTATTCTAACATTTTATTTATCACAATGGCTCCTCTTAAACTTCTAATATGGAGTTGTATTTCTGGAAGTGCAACTTCCAATACTCACCTGAAGTGGTAAAACTTTTGTCTCAGGTAAAGTTTAATAGTAAGAAGAATTCTTCTGCTTTTAATCATGATTTACAATTCATTCAAAAAATTTCAAATTCTACTTTTCAAGGAATTGATGAAGGTATTTTATGTAGGATTCGTACTCTTACATCCTTGGCAAAAGCTAGAAGCTGGTGTCAATCGCTTCTAGTTGCCTCAATTCACAACTGGGATCAATTTGTAACAATGTTCCTTTGTAAATTTGATGGCTATAACTACGAACAAGTATGTGACAATTTTGAAGAGTTGCAAAGATTCAAAAATGAATCTTTGATTGATTTTACCATCAGGTTTCGCTTAAATTGTTTGAAATTTAAAATTGAAGAAAAACCTACAAAAGAGGAATTATTAAATTGCTATGAACATATTTACTCTCTTCCTCCCATTCATAATCCATGTGAAATTATTTCAAGCTTTGCTCAAACTCCTTCTAATTACATTAACACAATTGAGAATTCCAATATGAAGATGCAAACAAATGATGATGAAGTGGCATCTATTATGTACAAACAATTCCTAAATTTAGTGCACACTTCCTACAGTATTGATAATGATCAGGATGCGCCTTCACATGTCAGTGAATCTCAATCACAAATTTTGGAGAATTTTACTATTCAAGTGCAAAAAGATACTAGAAATAATCTTGAAGAAGATATTGCTTTGAAATCTGAAAATCAGTATGTGTTAAATTCATAAAATCAAAACATAAATTAGCAAGTATAAGCAGCAATCGAAGTTTCCAATAACACGCAATATGTTGTACAAATTTCTGAATTCTTTTACGATGAGCAAACGCTGAATTTAGGACAACAAAGCAACATTCTTCAAGAGGGCACAAGTACACAAATTAATGACCTCAAAGATGAAATTTACAATGAGAGAAATGCACAAGAGTTCTCAAACAGAAACATTTTAAATCCATTGCTTCTGATTCTCATTTTTCTCTTTATCCTGATATTTTTGTTTATAGCAATTTATCTTCCCTTAACAATAATGGGTTTTTAGAAAACGGAGAGACTAATCTAAATGAATTTCTAATTAGTTTTTATCAAGATAGAGAATTAATTATTGATCATTCTTCTGCATTAGTGAACATGTGCTTCGATTCCTTCTTGTTTTGATACATTGGATGAGATTGAAGGGAATTTTAATGAATGTTATGAAGTCATTCACGATAGTTACTTTGACATTGAGGATATTGATTCATCTCATTTTCAATTGAATCCTCATGATCAAAGTCGGATTACATGTGAAGATGAAAAACAATTTAATTCAGAAATTGTTTCAAATAGTTCTCATTTTCAGACAATTAATCATATGCATGATCTCAGCATTCAAGAAACCAACCCAATCTATGATTTATATGGCGATCAAGCTCTCATTCCTATTCATAGTCATGATTCTCTTTCCAATTCAGAAGTTGGTATTAACAATCATTCGAATTCTATTATTCTGACCAAGTCTTGTGAAAATGAAATTGTTTTAAGTCGGTCCCAATTGTGTTGTAACAATAATTGTAACACAAGTGTAAACTATGATTTGATTTTACTATTTTTCCTTCACTTATTTTGTTTAATTTCATATTTGTTTTATGTTTTTAGTTTTCAATTTTTAGATATTTTATGATGGCATATTGAGCAACTCAGTATTGAACACTCAATTGATGTGTTGTCTGAATTGGAAAATGAAGTTTCGGATTCTAACCGTGAACATCAAGGGCTATTTCTCTTCCAATTTCAATTGATGTTCATTTATTATCGATTACTTATATCTTCTCAAAAGCAGTACCAACAAGAGAGTGTATTTTCTCAATATGACCAACAATCTAATCCAATTAATAGTATTCCACTGTATCTAACAAATTCTCATCCATTTTTCATAGACCCCTTTGAAAATTATTTGGAAATTTTTCCTTTATGGAAGATTGTTAATAGTTTAACACTTGCACATAACACTAACAAATTTATGCAGGTCATTGTATTTAAAATCTCATTCTCACAACCTGGCGTTCCACCCCCTCTTTTGAATCCCTTCCAATCATTAATATAAATTCATCAAGGTTTCTATTATTCAATTGAAATTCAATTGGAAAGGGCATTTCAAGATAAGGTAACTGTAAATAAACTGCTAACAGTAACTAAACATTCTAAATTCAGATTTATTTTCCTTAGTTTAATCTTATTTGTATTTTTGTTACTAATGATTTATCTGTACATACATGCAGGAATTAAAATGCTTACATGGTTACATTGGAAGTATAACTACCTAGTCAAGTTTCCCTCATTAAGTCAGAAATATAAATAGATTAATTTATATTAGATTTCTTTTCTATTTACATTTATTTCATATTTTCAGATTTTCAATAAAGCAAGTAATGAATCTAACTTTTTCTTGGCATTCCCTTTCGTTTTCGGAAAGCAGTTTAAAAAATTAAAATCTCTTAGATCATACACATTTGTGAAAAACAATTGATTGTCTTGTTTTGGAAAAAACTCATCATGATGATTATACATGATTCCAATCATTTTCTACAGCTTGACAATCCTTGATTCATGAGTATGTCTGAAAAAGAGCTTAGTTTCACCACTCTTTTCCTCTGATGTAAATTGGAGGTATATGTAATATGAAAGTTAATTTTTTCCCATGGAAAAATCGTAATTTGATTCATATTGAGAAAAATTACATGTTGTAGATGTTGAAACAGCATATGCTTTATCAAAACTTGTCCTGATACAACAAGATCTAAAAAATTAATTTAATGGCTATCTATGCTTTCCTAACTTTATTTTTTTCCACTTTCCTCCAACCTCCATTGTTGGGAGTGGATGTTACAATAGACATTTATGCTTCATTGGTAGCAGTTGGGGTTTCTTTATCAGAATCTGAACTTTCTATAGAGTGTGCTCGCTTGCTGCCACCAATTTATTGCCCTGGTATGAGTTGCTCACTTTGCTGCTATGGAATGGTTATGTTTGGAACTAATGCGGAGCAATTCTGATTTTCATCATTTTGTGAGCTATGTAGGGTGCTTTGTTCATTGGGTTCAGGGTTATTTCCTAGATATTCTGCTTCTTGGAATATGTTGTTTGTGGTAGTTTCTATGTTTTCTTCCTCTTCTATGTCATCTGTCGGTGTGGCTGAAAACTACCATCCTTTCATCTTTGGTGGTTGTCTTCTTTTCCTATTTTTTTGTTTTGTGGGCACGTGCATTGTAGGTGACTGGTTTGACGACAAATGCGGCATCTGAAGGCAGTGTTTTCATAATCAAGTGGTTGGGCCCATTGCTTTTGATTGTGGAGTAAGAGGATGTAGTCTGGTAAACCTTGACTGAGATCAACCTCCACACAAATCCTGGAAAAGTGTAGGTATCCTTGCAAAGGCACTCACTGACTACTTTTAAGAATTTCCCCAAAGCGTTGCCAATGTCTGCTAATACTTTGATGTGCCAAAAGTGCAGAGGTAGGTTGTATAGTTTTTCCCACACAATCATTTTGGAAACCACCATGGCGTTTGGGTCAAATTCTGGAAACCAAGATGTCATAAAAAGGCAAACATTACCCCAGAACCATGGTCCCTCATTCAATGCATATTCCTTGTCATTAACTGAGCAGAATTTGACAATAAAAAATCCCTTTGAGCAGAGTGGATATCACAGTTTTTTGTCCATATGGAGTAAATTCATTAACTAAGGGCTTCCGATTTGGGCCAAAAACCATTAAACCTACATATCACTGCTTTAGATAAATAATCACCATGTATTTCATTTACCTCAGGTATAGCAATTGTTAATGCAGGATTCTGAGTTGTCTACTCGACTATGTAGGCACCAGGGGTTGTAGCTTGCTATTATGTTTGTGCTTGAAGTCCTATCTTCCCTTTTATTGCGTCTTTAAAGGAAACAGGACCTTTTGAGCTTATGTCGGAGCAGCCTCCATAGAGTCTTGTGTTGAGGTAGATAGTTGAGTCGTTACCTATGTCGTATTCTTTTAGCTTGTGCTCCTACAATACTTTTCCTGCGTAGATTAGAAGTTGTTTAAAAGGTGGGATACCTATCCTTTCTTGTATCCTCTATTTGAGTGTTTTTATCTCCTCCCAACTCCCTATCTTGATGCATATTGTGTTCCCTTCCATAGATCTGATAAAGAGGGTACTTTTTTTACCTTCGAGAATTTTAGATACAAAGACTTCAAGATCCAATGTTGGGGTGTTTGCCTCTTCATGGTGTTCATGCTCAATCGTTGTAGCTCTCTGTTGATTTGGGTTGATTAGTTTGTGGCCTCGCGCTACCCACCGGTGATCGTCATATACTGGTCCAAGGTGATCCTTAGCACAAGGCCTTGTATGTTGCTCTACCCTCCTCCAATGGATTGTGGCTACCATTGCTCCATGAATCTTCTTCATGGCGCCCCATTTTGCCTATTTTGGGAAACCCCCACCTTTAGATAGAGGAAACCCCCAAAAGCATGGGCCATTTGTCGGTAATGACCTCGTCGAGTCCAAATCTGCAGCGAGGATCTCTAGTTTGGGAATATCACTCCAACCAAAGGAAGAATCTATGGTTTTTCGCTCTGGATCTGGGGTTTTGTAAGTTATCCCTATCAATAAAGGTAGTTGTGGTCCTTTGAAGGTCCACTCAGCCTTCATAATAGAGAGATCAATCTTAATGATATAGGGATTCGTGTTTGTGCATCAACAACTGTGTAGGTTGGGATCTGAAATAACCCTTTCCTTCGCCTCCTCAAGCTTCTCCCTGCCCTAGGGATCTGTCTTTTGGGCCCGGACCTTCATTACGTATTTTCTTTGTACTAACTTCATCCATCCGACCGAATTTCCAGATAACTCGGATTTATATTTTTCCTCAAGATCCATAGATCTATAGAGAGGCAACTGAGATCTACCATATGCTTCCAGATCCGACCATTGCAACGATAGATCAGTGTGCTGGATGTTCCATTCAAATGGGTTCTGGCCTTTTTTTTAGCCATAATGCAGATCTAGGGAAGAAAAGATCTGCTGGTGTTTTCGGTAGTGGTACCATTTCCCTTCAACCATCGCTCCCACCTCCAGCCTATTATAAAGATTACGAGCTTCCTTCATGTATTCGTGCTTGTGTTCCAGATTGCTAAGAAGCGTAAACAGTCTGTTAGCCTGAACAGAAACCCTCGCCATTTTTCCTTGTATTTGCAATGTATCGTAATATGAAAGTTAATTACTTAGCATTTTAAATTAAATAAATATATGACGTTGAACATATGGGAATTTTGAAAAATACATGGGAGAAATTGAAGATTCATGAGGTAAATGTATAGTAAATTTTCTTCCATGTATGCATTTTAAAAGGTTCATCTTCATCTACTATTTGATTTTCTTTTTAATAATTTATTGTCTATTTATTTTTTGTTTATTTTTGCAGGTCTTCATTGCTTTGATTTTAGAGACTTGAAACAAGCAGGCAACTATTTTAAATCTGTAGCATGCTCAAAGAAGTATTAGTTGTTTTGTGAGAATTTGAGGATTCATTAATTTTCCTTATATATTTCATTAAAATTCCATTTATACTTTTAAATACATTATCAGAAAATTCATGTTGGATCATTACAATATTGCAACTATCCTAATGAGAAAGTTGTGATAACATCTTCCTCCGATCAAATAATCCGATGGTTAATCAAATTATGGAATGGAGTTTTTATAGAAAGGAAAAATTGAGTTGGGCACTTCTAATTTGGATACTCTTAAATGTCCCAATCTCATTGTATTGTCGTATATCATTATCATAGCATCCTAGTGTTGGGACATTTCATATAAAGCATCAATTGAAGTACTATGATATCCACCCAATTTCGGACCTGATACCACATTTAATTCTAGTTCTGAAAGATATCGCATCCATTGATAAATTGCAATTTTAGTTGAAGCGCATGTTTTAAAAGTTCCAATGTCCTGGACCCAATATGGCATTTAAATTCAATTTTAAAAGATATCGCATCCGCTCATAAAATCACAATTTTGTTTGGTACATACATTTAAAAGTTTTGATATCCCGGATCCAATAAGAGATTCAATCCATTTAATAAAACTATCGTGTTTGTTCTTCATCGCACATCGGCATATCAATGATATTACATCCCATATTCAAAATATTTCGATTGCCGATTTCTTATAAACTTCAAAGCCGATCCCTCTAGTGAGCCACCTCATGCATCGGATCCCCGCAATTGCAAAATAATATCGGCGTGTCCTTTTAACAAGTCTTATCTTTGATTCTTCGATATTGCGATCACTCTATCGCATCGCATATACTCACATAGTAATTGCGACATCGCAATTTCTCAATGCATATGCTCATATCGCAACTTTGCCATCGCAATACTTATATCGAATATTGTCTTGACATCCTCTGATGCGATAAACTCCAATATATGCCTCTCTGCGAATGATTTTTAACTATTATATAACATTCAATCACATATCAGCAAAGGTGAATCTCACAGTTTGAAGTCATGCATGGAAGAAAAACTTGCTATGTGAAAAATTCGATAAGACGTTGTGTTGTATAAAATATTTTAAAGCACTCTTGGACAACCACTATGGTAATGAAGGAATTGATAACAAAATTGCAACATGGTTAAATCATTTTTATTTCTCTTATATTTGAGTTTTAGATATATCGCTTTATATTTAATATATTAAATTCAAGACTTCTCCATCTACACATATATATTTCATTATCTTTGATTTGGTCTTAATTATGAAATATGTATGAACATCATGGAGTTGATATGAAACTTATAATATTATGAAAACATTCATCGTTGCAATTCATTAAAAAACATTATTTCATTTCTGATTAATTCAGTTCACTTCAGATTCCTGGAACATGAAATATTGTTTTCTTCTAGTTTGTTTCTTGTTTTAGTTTAGATTTAATAAGTGATGATTGTGGGTCAATACGATTTCTGTCAATTCAACTTCTTCATGCTTTCAATTCTAATTAAAAGAAGAAGTTAGATAGTATTGGAGAAGATGACTCTTCTCAGGTAAGATTAAATGTAATTCTCCAATAGTAAGTTTCATGTGCCCGCATTCATTTATTTTTCATCCCTTTACTTTTAGTTTCAATTTTGTTTTTTTATTTTATTTTTTGCTGATATAAAACTCTGTTTTGCAGCGCTTCATAAAACTTCTCAAACCTCCACCAGATCATATTTTGAAGCTTATTCCTCTTTTCCTAGTTTTCTTTCAAATTTTTAAAAGAAGTGTGCATGATCCTCATCGAATCAGCTACACTGGGGAGTTTCTAAACCTTTATTTTGTTTCTTTAATCATCTATTTTCTTAGAAAATGATTAAGATGATGCTTTGAAACAAAACAATTAACACCAGAGAGAATATTTTTCGTTGTCACTGAATTTTATCATCACTGCTATCGGAAGCCAAAACGCTTATAACTCTACAAGATCAAATTTATCTAAATTTCAACAAAAGAAGGAACATTCACATGATTATTTTCTTTTACTTCGTCTCGTTGAGACATTGGTATAAATTGTCTTTTTGGAGTTTATCTTTTAAAAATTTGGATTTATTTTCTTTCACCTTTCACCTTCTTCATTTTTGTTTTTTATTGTTGACTTATTTTCTTACTTTAGCTTAGGAATTGTTTTTCTTTTCTTTTCAGTTTTGTTTTGATTTTGGTCTCTGCCATGATATATGTGAAAGGACCTTTCTTGTTCAACAACGGTTGACATACAGGGGGGAATTTTAACTCTGCCTACATTAGTGAATTTCATTTATCATTAAAGGCATATCCTTATGGAACCATAATTCCTCTTGCTTTAAATATTTTTCATGGAGGAACACACATCCTTTCTAGGTGATTAACTTTTTTTTTTCAAGGAAAGAATTGATTTGAGTTTAACACAATGAATCCCTCCCACTCCTCCACATAAAAGCCTATGATTGATAGTTGCAGGGAAATAATTTGGAGCAAATATTATGAAAGTATTATGCCCATTAAACATAAATCTATATACCATCCCACCTCTTTCGCTCAAATAAATCATAAATTACAAGCTTGCAAATGCGCTTATCAAAAGAGTGATTAAAGAGGAAGCATGGGAAATACAAGTAAACCCATTGGGACTATGAATGCTCGCTAGCAGCGGGACTAGGCTTGTATGGCATAAAATACAACTTCGTCAGGGTATTGTTCAGGCTCGATGGCAGCAAAACAATGTCAGAGACAATCATAAAATGGATATATGCTTTATCAAAAACTCATATCTCTACCGTCTTCTATTATTATATGAGGTAGTTTTAAAACAAATTTTCTCAAATTTGGATTCATGACTTTTACTCTAGTTTTCTTTGAGTACTTACCTTTGCATACTCATATTGCTTAATCTATTTTATGTGGGTTCTATGGAGATATTTTACTATTAGACGATTTCGTAAACTCCATTATTTTTAACATTTGGATAAATTAAAGTTCATTATTTTTAACCAAAGATAATTGGTTCTTCCTAGTGTGCCGCCATTGTTGTAGGGAAAACCCAACACCCCCCATTACTTCAAGTAATGGGGACCTTTTCCACTAATTTTTTGGCTAAGCATCTTTTATGATTTTCATTTAAGTTAATTGTCTTACAATTTTATTTTCTTCTTTTTTTTATATTTTCATCGGATTTATGTTTTGATTGTTTCATTGAATCTGGCTTTTCACAAGCTTTTCATCAACACTTGTTTTGATTCATTTTGTCAACTGGTTTGTAAATGGAACTCCTTTGAAGTTTGATCGTTTTCTTGCCTAGACTAAAAATGTAAATAAATATATAATATTTTGATTTTTTATAGCTAATTAAGTTCAATAGTCATTCATTGTAAATATTAACTTTTATTTAGTTTTTATTAATATATTTTTCTCATTTTCTTTTCACTAACCATTCTACAAAATGACTCAACTAAATCATACAATGGATGAAAACCTATTTCGGAATCTTGGTAATTTACTCCAATTTATTATTTTAAAACAAATTTGCAAGACCGGATTCTCAAAATTGCAAGGTGACTATATTCCAATTTGTAGAATTATTAATTCCATGAGAGCCCCACTTCATATCACTTCCTTCTTTCCAAAATCTCGATTTAAAAAATTTAATAAAAATTTATATAATTTTAAATGTGATCAAAATTTTGTCATGCGATTAATATGATATTGCATATTGCCAATTTATTAAATTCTTAATTTAAACATGGTTAAATTTACGATTAACAAAATGCCATAAAAAAATAATAATAATAATAAATACTATCAAATTTTTTTTACCTATTTATACCTCCCAACACCATAACATCACACCACCCTCCATCATCCTCTTTATCTCTCCAAACTCTCCACTCATTATTCCCTATACTCCATTACCCAACTCATTCATCTTCACTTTCACCTTCACACTAATACATGATTTATCAAATTTTTATATAAATTTGCTTTAATATAATATTGTATTATTTATTATATTTTATATATTAATTATAATTTTTATATAATAGAAATTAATTATATAATATTATATAATAGTGTTTTAATAATTTTATTAACTTATATTTTTTATATTAATTAATTTATGTAAAATAATCAATAATTAATTTAGTTTAATTTTTCATTGTAATTAAATTGTATATTTAATTAATAAAACAATCAACTAAGAGTTAATTTAGAATTAGATTTTGATTCTATTTTTAATTAAATCTGTAAAATAATTTAGATTAATATCATTATTAACATTAATTAGATAGATAACTATAATCTAATTTAGAAATAGGATTTAATCAAAAACTCTGATTTTTAGCTATAGCAACAAAAATTTCAGAATTATGTTAGATTTGATTCATAAACTTTGGAGACTCATAGATTGAGTTTTACTTGGCCAAATGTGGCCCAAGACAGCTCATTTGAAAGATATAATGATGGAAAACATTTCTAAGGAGGTTTAATTAACAAATTTGATCATGTGTTGAATCTAAATCTAGCAAACGATCAAACTCCGATTTTTTAAATAAAACTAATTTTTCTTAGTTTTATTTTTTGCATTTTCATTTTCCCAAACTTCTTCTGAATGCAAATCCATTCGTCAATAATATCCTTGGCCAATTAAATCATCACAGGCATCAATATAAAACTCATATTTTTTTTTAATAATTCATTTAATTGAATATGATTGGATTTCTTTTAATTCTAGATTTGGCATTGTGATTTTATTTTTGCATTTTAATTTTGTTTTGATTTCTTTTTGTAGGAAAACGGTTGAAGAGATGAGGAGAAAAAGATATCAATCAATGAGAATGATCCAACAATTGAAAAATGTAATTTTGAGCCAATAAAAATTGATTGAGCAGATTTCTTCTTCAACAAACTTTCTTATTAAGAATTTTTTTGAAACTATTATAAATAGTAGATTGTAGAATGTAATAAGGGCTTCTCTCCTTTGCAATTCTGGGATTTTAAAAGCACTTCTATAATAGGAATTTAGAATTGTAGGTGGGAGGAGTGAAAATCTCATATCTGAATATTATTGAGGAATTTTCTTTTGCATTCTAATTATGTATGATGGGCAGAGATTGCACTATTACAGCTCTTGTATTAAAAGAAAAAGTTCAAGCATTTTAAAAAAAAAATTGGAGACCAGAGCCAGAGAAATAGATTCAATAAATTGGTATTTCTAATACTATTGTTTTTAAATACTAGTTTCATTTTATGATGGTAGAAATGTGTTATTCTATTCATATTTGTGCACTTTTCGGTATGAATAATTTGTCTCAATTATATGTTATTATTTATATTTGCTCTTATAGGTTGAATCTCAATTTCTAATTAACTATTTACTCATAAATATGCCTTCTAATATTAGTTTAACAAATATTAATATGTTGTGAACTTCTTCCTCATATTATTGTTTAAATATTTGAATTACTGATTAAACAATCAAATATCATTTTGTGAACTTCTTCCTAAATGTTGTTGGTTTATTATTTCAATTAAGAGGTCATTGAATAGAATATGTTTTGGTAAACATAATGTTAATTAATTGAACTAATTCGTTAGCTTGATATTCATTATAAGCCAGACACATTTAAATCACAATTATTTAAATATCTTGCTCTCAGTTGGGTTAGATATATATCTGCTTAATTGAGATAGGATTAGGATTTAGTTCCTTTTGCTTGCATTATAGAATAATTTTGCATTTAGATTTAATTTTACATTCTTATAAGTCCTCTTCATAAAGAGGCAAACTTTAGTAGTGGCTTGGTTGAGCCCTAGATCAGCTTAATAATCAATTTCTTCCCTGATCAGCAAGAGGTTTGATCCGATGTCTCTTCTCCATTGGTGGATGAAAATCATATTGTAAGTCATTTTTGAGATTGAAAGAAGGTAACTGGACCTAGTTGAACCAGTAAGAACCACCATTCCAAACGGAAAAGAAGTTTCTTTAAGGTCTGTACTAGGTGGTCATCCCCCATGTTTTGTAGTGAATTTCAAGGCTTCAACATTAGGTTGCAAGAGCAAGATTACACCACTAGTGTACCTAGAGGGTTCTCGAAGATTTTAATGGGTCCGACTAGGATCGCTTTCTATATTTCATCATCGGGATCAGTTCCACAAAGTTCAATCTTAGTTCTATTTCATTCACATTATTTTCATAAAACAAATTTATTATTAGGCATTTAAATTATTTACACTTAAGGGGTGATTTTTGGTTGATTATATGGAGGAACACCTTAGTGAAATAGCTCATTAGAAAATGAATGAAAAGATATACGAGATATGATGATAAAAAGGGGGTTTTGGTGGTCGATGTGATCATGGTGGCAAATTGAGCATTTTCTAAAAATTAAAAGTGACTTTAATTAGTTAGTTGAAAAAGTCACTTTATTAAATCAAAGAGGTGAAAAGTGTTTTTCAATATTTAGCTGGAGAAAAAGGTAAAAAGGGGAAAAAGTGTCATGTTAGTTATAAAAAATGGAAATGAGGAGACTTCACTCATTCTTGCATTCACTCACTTAGAATATAGAATTTTGAAGAGATCTTGAGGAAGATTTTAGGGTTTTTGGAAACCCTCATTCTAATTGTTGGTTTTAATGTTGAAACTATACACCCTTGCTAGTGTTGGAGTGGGATCACTCAGATTCTGATATTGAGCTTGAGTGAAGAAGAAGATATTGGTAGAAAGGACTAAGTTAGTAGTGTTATTAGTTGATTTTATTATCTGACTTATAGCATTCTATAATCTTTTTACAAGTTGGTTGTTGAGCTAAACTTGGCCGTCAAGTTACCATTATTTGTTGGCATTTAGGGTTGAGTTCCCTTTCTCACATCAAGAGAAGTATTTCCTCTTCTTGCAGGTCAAGTTCCTATTCTCCTTACTGGTCGATTTTCCCCTTTTATGTTGTTGGTCTAGTTAACTATTATGTGGGGTTGAGTTTGGTCTTTGAAAGTGTTGAATCTACTCAAGGGAGTCGAGTTCTGTTGAGGGGGGATGAGTTTCTCAAAGGAGTTTTCTTCTCTACTATTTTAGTAGGTTGAGTTCTATTCCTTTGTTGGTTGAACTTCTATAAGTGTAACCGATTTTTATCAAGCCACTTGTGTCACTGTATTAAGGTCAAGTTCCACTATTTCTTGGGCTATGTTGACTATTGGGCAGGTGGTGGTATTTGTTAAGTTATTTGGACCATATTTGAAGGTGGAATATGAAATGTAAAAATTGCTAAAGATTTTACCAAAATCCTCTTTAATATTGAACATTGTAACTTTTGTTTTCAGGCTAGAAAATGATTGTGTGTCCTTAGAAATGGCATTGCTATAATTATGGTTTTTTTCAGTAAAGGAAAAGTGATTTTATCAAAGTGGAAAGCATATATTAGTATTTTTTGTGTTTATGGGCTTATTATAAATCATGTGTTGTTGGTTTGAAGTGTTATTAGTCACTTTTTTGGCATTATACAGCTCCATGTGATATAAAACATATGCAAAGTAAACCTACATCCATACATATGCAAAATTGTTTGATGAAATGACATAGTGGTACACTCAAACAAAAATTAGAAACTCAAAAGGAAATTCTAAGCTATTCCAAGGGGTTATCTTACAGTGGTATCAAAGCATGATTTTGGCCAGCTTTCATTCTAGATCTTAGGTGACATAGAGAACAAGAATTCCAAGACCAGAATTAGAATGCTAAAGGTAACAAGTATAAATGCTTCCAATTCAAGAAGAAATGTTTACCCAAAAAATTTAAGATTAAAAAAAAAGCTTTGAAAGTATGATAGAGCACATGGAAGCATGGGTATCATCAAAGGAAGCAAAGAAAAAAAGGAATAGTAGATCCAAAGATGAAAAATTAGTTAAGGACCATGAAGCAAGGATTGAATGGAACCCAAAGGAGAATAATAGTTCAAATAAAGATAATAGAAAGGTATTAACTCATACATAAGAGACAACTCTTGTAGTTGAAGGTGAAGACCATGATAAAACCTCCCAGGATGAATTGGGAAAATCCATACTCATTGAAGATGAAGCTAGCAAATATTCACTCCAACCTTGCAATATAAGTGATTGGGATGAAGGAGAGTTAGATATTTCAACAAGACGCTTGTCATCATTAGTGATATTGTTGAGTTGGATAATGAATACAAAGAAAATCATCAGGCCACTTTTATTTTGACAGCATCTGATGATCATTCCTTGTCTAGAATCAATGTTTCCCTAGTTCCAAATCACAAGGTGTGTAAAGATGATAACCCACAGGTACTTAGCGATGTGAACCCATACCCATCAGTTGACTTATTTTATGAAGAAAATTTTGTTCATAAGCCTACTTGTGCCCATAATTTGAAAAACCAAATGAAGGTAAGTGTTGACAAGATCATGGCAGCCATGAGGCATTATGATGATACACAAGCACTAATTGCAAATTATTGTTGGAAAAATGCAGTAACACATGACAATATTGGAGGGGAGCCTTCACTTGCAAATTCTCAAACACTCAAATAGGCATTGGTAGAGATTAAATCTAACTGCATACACCTTCTTTCCTAAATACATCACCTACTAATGCTTGTTGAGATATAACATGATGCGCTAGAAGTGAAAGAAGAGGAAGTTGATAGGCTTACGGTTAAAATTATGCAACTGCGATCATATTCTACTTTAGATAGCTCATATGATGAAGATAATAGATTCCTCTTTTCAATTTTCAAGAGTACCAAAATCGACCTAAAGATCACCTCATTTGGACAAGCAAAAGTTGGTTTTTGAATTTATATATTTTCTCATGTATATTGGATTAGGCCAGCCCTAAGCACATGTACAATTGGTCAGGTCAACATCAACATCAAGTGGCCCCTCATGAAAGCCTATAAGTAGAAGATACATCAAGATCATTTGGGCACAAAAATGAAGCAGTGTCTTCTCTCTTCTATTGTTTGGTTCACACGGGTTTGACAGAGGAAAGCTCACGCAAAGTGTTTGAAAATACAAGGTCGAAGCTCGCACATTTCTATCATTTCTGAGTCACAGGCACTCACATGTAGAAAAAGTTTTTCGTCCATGGACGCTAGCACAGTATGGTCCTGAGAGCATTCGAGAAGTCTCAGATGCTTGCACACAATGTCTAAGAGAGCATCTAGGAGACTAGGGCTTCTGTGGTTTTGTTTGGACCCCATACGCTCATATCCAGTTCTCCTGAGAGCATCCAGACCAGGATCAGACACACGCATAGGGTGTCTATGAGAGTGTCCAAGAGGCTAGGGTTTCCACAGTGTAGTTGGACCTCAGACACCTGCAGGTAGTTCTTCTGAGAGCATCCAGATCAGTCCCAAAGGCACTCATCCAATTCCATAGAGAGCGTCCAGATATGTCTTAGACACTCGCACACAATATCTCTGGATGTGTCTGGTACCAAACATGAGTTATCATTATGCAGAAGTGTTTAGCATTGTTCACCATAGTGACAGTCGTATCCAGCAGTTGACTACAGCTAGTGACAATGAATTACAGTCCTCAGAATTAAGGTCTTTGAGTATAAGCATGTTTAAGGTCATATTATGGATGTTATATTTATTTTGTTGCATAGGTACAAATATGGATCATTGTATTCTCTTTTGTTGAATCATTTTATGACAATCTAAGAAGAAGAAGAATTTCCAAGGGTTTTACCGTAGTGGGTTTTTCCCTAGTCTCTGACCAATCCTGGTGTCTCTATGCGTGCATGCTTTTCTTCTATTGTTCATTTATGTTCTGTTGCATTAATGATGATGCTAATATTGTTCTCTCTACATAGTTGCATATGTTGATGAATAATGATGTAGATTTGAATAATGTTATAATGTTATGGGGTGAACTTAATGTGTTAATGATGAAATGCAATATCAAAGAAAAGAACAATGTAGCCCTATGAAATATTAACATCGTATCGGAGCCAGATTAAAGGAAATCCATGGAGATCACCCCAATGATGACACCTTTGATGGGAGTAAGAAAAGGATGGTGGAGACCTCAAATAATTCTAGGGTTTGAAGAAAACCCTAGGCAACTTTATTATCAGGGTTTGATAGATTCTATGAGGTTAGGGTTGAAAAGAAAACAATGGTTTATGGAAAATACATGAAGTATAGCCCTAGATGGAATAATTTCTAGTAGGCCTAGTTGGTTTATTAAAGGCAACAATGTTATGTGGACTATGGATGGTGATGGCTCATTCTAGAGGGAGAGGATCACCTCTCATTGAAGATAAGTATTTCTTGGCTTATGATTCCTCTTACTTTTGTTTAGATTTATGGATCTGATTATTGTGTTTATTGTTTATACTTTCTGCATATGAATTTGAATATATGGATGTTTCTAACCTCCTAGTTGAGATGTGATGAGTGGATCCTTATTAAGGATAATTTGAAATGAAGGAAAGATGGCGAGAGATGGAAAAGGTTGAGAGGCACTATATGGACAAGTGTCACAAGCTTCCTATGTATATTAAAGGGATACAAAGGTAATACCACAAGGTATGCTTGATATGTTGTATTTCAGTGTAACATTGACGGCTAGATAAGTCCTAAGGTATGATGAGAATATTTATTTATTTAATGGCTCATACATGCATACAAAAGTGATTTGGATGTATGTTTCCAATGATGAAATGATGCACCTAATGTTGAACATTTTGATCTTCTTGAATTCTAAAAGGATATATAATGTTGATACATTGATATACTTGATGTTTGGCTAACATCTATATGTTGGATACCTTGATCCTATAAATAACGCTAGCACCTTGACTCTAGTAGATGATACTCTTGATACTTGTCATCCATAAGACATGATGGATTTCAAATAGAATACTAGATCATTAACTCTTATACATGATATTATTGATAATGTTTGTGATAAGTATGATGAAAGCTAATGGAAAGAGAAATTGACACTCTTGTTGCTTTGGTAAAGTTTTATTGGATCACTTACCTCAATCCTATTGATCATGATAAGCATGGTAACCTTGATGTTAGAGGTATAACTATGAGATTGATATTCTAGATCTCTTACTCCCTGTGGTCATGACTTGATGGAATATGGTAAAACTAATGCCCTAATTTGATAATTTGTCTTGATAGAAAGTGTTATTGTGTTCATAATCTTTGAGATATGATGTCACATATATATGCTGCCCTAATATTTCAAGTCTAACCTTTGATGAAAGATTGATTTCATGATGTTGATAGCCATGATAGATCTATGCTTGTGATCTAACATATCTATTGTTGCATGACTCTAGTAGAGATAGGTTGATGAGATGAATGAAGTAGATTCCCAGTCAGACGGAGAATCTCTTCTCAAGATTCTTACTTACATTACTATTTACATTTTGTATTGTTGAATTATGATTTATGTGCATCTTACACTAATGATTTGTAGAAAAGTCTCAGATATGAAGCCCATACAAAAATTAGGGTTTCTGAGGCAGATCGCAGTATTGGTCCCTGTATGCTCGCACAAAGTGGTCAAGGGAGCATCAGGGAAATCTGAGATGAAGGCACAGTAACTGGAAGAGATTATCTGGGGGTTAGGAGTGGTTCTAGGTAAGTCTAACCCTAGATGCATGCATATAGTCTTCTTGGGAGCATCTGGGTCAGACATAGATGCCCTCGCACAGTGGCTTAGGTAGCGTCCAGGATGTTAAACACACTCCCATGCTAACCTGAAGGAAGAATCCAAAGGTTTGACTATAGTTGATCATCATCTAAAGTTTTTTTGAAGATGTTTGAACTCTGAATCAAGGTGTCTCTAACATATTCTACCATTGTAAATTCATTTCATAAGTTGTTGGGTTAAATTGTTAATCACAAAAAATGAAGTATTGTGCATGAAATCTGATGTTCACTTGGAAGATGTTAGTAATATAGATGTGTTGCAGATAATCACAAGATCTGAAAGTAGGAAAATCTTGAATGTTTTCCATAATATGAACATGAAGATTGAACTTGTGTTTGCATGTTACTGGGACATACATATAGATATGTCATTATGTTTGAGAGTTTGGCTTGATTTGGCTTACTGATATAAATGAGTTGTGTTTTGAGTTTTGACATGATTCTTGATAATGATTTAGACTTTGAATTGATGATTGAGATATTTTTTGGAATATAGATCTCTCTACGATAACAAATTTGGACTTGACCTAATGACTAATGGTTGATCTGATGATTTTCTATTTCCCTAATATCAATGCTATGTGGCCACAATAATGACTTATGTGAGTATTCGGAAAAAGGGTTTTTTATTGGCCTCTTTTTTCCTAGAACAATAGTTAAAACATTGACAGTTGTGATTCAGTATGAAAATGGAACCTGCATGACTTATCCTTGGGGTATTCATTTGCATCTAGTGACATAAATGACTTGTATTATGATTATGAGAATGACTTGATGAATTTTTGGATTGATATTGCATGATAGATGACAGACTTTATGCCATGGTAATAAATGAAGTCAAGACTTGATACAAGCTCTACCTATCACTTGGTTCAAAGAATTTATATTGTGATATGGATGACTTGGATAATAGTTTTGATCTTACTTCTAAACTCTGATGAGATAAATTTTTTGATACAACATTGATTTATGTAAGGTTGATTATGTTGGCTTAGTAAGACATTATGCTTGCAGAGAGCATTGCATGAAGCAAGCTCCTCGATCCAAATATGTCCATATTTGACAGTTATATGATGATGTCATGATGATGAGTTCCAAGGTATGGCTTTTATTTTGATTATGGTTTTTTTTTTGCATATTAATGGTCTACTCTTGACATCTGATGAGCCTCTGATGAACTAAGTAAGAGGGAGATGGATTTTGAAGCTCGAAATGATGTATCATGGAATGTTGAAAGGATTTCTGGAATTTGGGAAAGAAATTCTATATTCCAAAGCTGTTGAAAAAAAAAAATTGAATAATGGAAATTTAAATCCTTGGACACTCTGATTTGAAGTTCAAAATGTTGTTGAACTTGACTTGGAAACCATCAGTTGATTGAAGCATTGATGTTCTGTTTTTTAAAATTCATATATATATATATATATATATATATATAGAGAGAGAGAGAGAGAGAGAGATACATATACATATACATATACATATAATTGATGTGCATAAAACCTGACTAAATTCATGATTGAGCCGCTTCATTCGCATATATTTTCCACCAAACATGCTTTGAAATGTTTGCATGAGATGTTCTATTTTTTAGGTTGAGATGTTTCTCCTATGATATGTGACTACATGGATGTATTGTTGTTAATAAATATTATTGTTGATGAGCACATATGAGTGTTTCCTTAATATGAGATATGCCATGATATTATTGATGAAAGGTCCATAGCTTTACACTCGACCAAGATTGAGTATGAAGTTTCTAGCATGGCTAGCTGTGAGGCATGATGTAGAAGATCCTTTGAGATCCATCTGATCAGGATCTGAATATGACATGGATACATAAGGGTGACATAGAATCCCATATATATAGTTGCGACTAATATAATTCCATACATTGAGATAATGCAGTTGTTCGAGACAAGCTTAGGCTTGTGATTGACACCTCCTTAAGAATGAGGATGATTATGGTATACTTTTGTGATTTATATGATTATTTATGATCTAACATGATATTTGATTTCATGTCATGTATGAATAGGAAACAATTGTTATTGAGACAAGAAGATACCATATTTGAGTATGATGAGAGCAACGTTGATCAAGGACACTGAGTCAACTCTTCCTCCTTGTTTGAGCTCCCAATGTGAGGAATTGAGATAGAGGGATCCTGGAGTTAAGGGAACTCTGGACAATATGGTATGACCCGTATCTATTACCCATATGGTTGGATATGTTTCTCCCCTATATTCATAGGGTCAGATAATGTTTCTCCCATATCTGGTCTTTGCAAAGTGTACCCCAGTTGGCATCATACCCACAAGCAGGGCTTGTCGAGAATAATGCTCCCCTTTTGGTCAATGGGTTGAGAGTGTACTTCGGGTGTACAACCAAAGTCGATTATGATGCAAGTGTTCTACCACATGACTATTCCGAGTCATTGATGTGAAGATCAGTAGGAAATAGGATGGGTTGAGATAACCTTATGCGGTTCTGGGTTGAGATTGAGCTCCCTGATGTGATCCCAGGGTCAAGATGTGCTCACCAATGTGTTTGTATATACTATTTCTCGATATGGTATTATATATGTATATCTCCCCCATGAGATTCTAGGTCAAGATGTGCTCCCTGATATGGTTATAGGTTGAGATGTGCCCCTTGATTATATGCTCTCCAATGATGATTGATAATGATATTCTGGGTAGTTTCATGCTGGAAAAGATTCTGAGTAGTAGCCTAATGGATAGAGAGTGGTAGCTTAAGATCCCCTCCAGTAACAAATTCTTCTTCTTCTAGATTCAAGAATGTTCATCATACGAGCAAAAACAATCAAGAGATAAGCAGGAATAAGTAAGGGATATATCAAGATGTACATTGATGATTTGTGATGATAAGACACTTGAGATGGTCATGGAATGATGACTACATGACATATATTATCAATGATGATATGTGATGACACTTGAAGATACCATAATCGCATATTGATCGATGGAAAGATATTGGCAAGTTGAATTCTCTCTAGTTGGGAGGGAGTGTTAAAATTATGAAACTCCGGTCAAATTATACTTTGGACATTTCATCTAATGAAGATAATAATTGCAATAGATTCCTCTTTTCGAGAAGACCTAAATCGACCTAAAGATCACCTTATTTGGAGAAGCATAAGTTGGTTTTTGAATTTATTTATTTACTCATGTATATTGGATTAGGTCGGCCCTAAGCACATGTACAATTGGTCAGATCAGCCTCAACATCAAGTGGACTCTCATGAAAGCCTATAAATAGAAGAGACCTCAAGCTCATTTGGACACAACAATTAAGCACTCTCTTCTCTCTTCTATTGTTTGGTTCGCATAGGTTTGACAAAGGAAAGCTCGCACAAAGGTTCTGAAACTACAAGGTTGCAGCTCACATGTGTCTAGGGTTTCTAAGTCACGAACGCTTGCACGAAACTAAAGTTTTTCGTCCTTGGATGCTGGCACGGTATGTCTTAAGAGTGTCTGGGAAGTCTCGGACGCTCAAACATAGTATGTAAGGGAGTGTATGGGAGGCTAGGGCTTCCGCGATTCTATTTGGGCCTTAGATGCTCACATCCAGTTCTCCATATAGCATCTAGATTAGGCTTGGACACATGCACAGGGTGTCTATGAGAGTTTTCAGGAGGCTAGGGTTTCCACAGTGCATTTGGACCATCGACACCCACATGATGTTCTTCTGCGAGCATCCAGATCAGTCCAAGACACACTCATCCAGTTCTCCAAAGAGCATCCAGATCTATCTTAGACACTCGCACACAGTATCTTTGCATGCATTCGGGACCAAAGATGAGTTATCAATATGCAGCAGTGTTTAGCATAGTGACAGTAGTATCTAGAAATTGACTACAATCAATGAAAGTGCATTACAGTTCTCAAAAGCATGGTCTTTGAGTATAAGCATGTTTAGGGTCATATGATGGATGTTCTAGTTGTTTTGTTGCCTAGATACAAATATGGATCATTGTACTCTATTTTCCTTAATCATTTGATGACAATCTATGAAGAACAAGAATTTCCAAGGGTTGTCCCCATAATAGGTTTTTCCCTGGTCTCTGATCAATCCTGGTGTCTCTATGTGTGCATGCTTTTCTTCTATTATTCCTTTATGTTTCGTTGCATTGATCGTGATGATATTGTTATTCTACATAGTTGCATATGTTAATGAATAATTATGTAGATCTGAATAATGTTATAATGTTATGGGGTGAACTTAACATGTTAATGAAGAAATGAAATTATCAAAGAAAAGAATAATGTAGCGCTATGAAAAATTAATAATTACCCATGAGATTGAGATTACACAAGGTTCCTTGAAGAGAACTCATATTGTCCTTCAAGAATTACAGTTGCAAGTTGAGAAACTTGTTATGTGCTTGGGTTGTGCATGTTCTTCATCCCCCATAGTAGAGTGTCAGTTAATTATGGCAACCATCACACAAGAGTCTATTATGTTCACTCATGATTTGCCTCCTTTGATATTTGAGCACAAGGAACACCCAAATGAATAGGAACTTGGGGAGAGGTATGTCCCAGAGGTTTCTGATTATGCATCCATGGGATGTGGAGAAAGGTATATTTCATATGAGGATACATCTATTTGGGAACTAGGTGTATCTTTCCATCACATACAAGAGGTGTGGGATGACTATGGCATTTACTGGGTGGTTGACCCAGTGACTGATTGCACACATTCCTTCAAATTTCCATCGGAGTTCCAGTCAGTGCTAGTGGTGAATTGGGTTGAAAGGGAGAGTGAATACTCTAGAAGATGTCCTAAAACATTGTTTGTGTATGGGGTTCCAAGGTGATCATTGTTAGCTCTGCTACATACTACAGCATTTGGAGGACCAAATACCGGCTTGGTCATGTGTTTATGCTAAAAAAGAGCTCGCAGCAGTCTGTTTTCTTCTCCTCCTTCATTTTTTTTACTCTCATAACCCACCCCCCGCTAGCCCTGTTCTCTTACAAAACTAAGCATAAACCCTTTTCCTTAAGCCCCGGGTGCTTAAACCATGAACCTGCGCCCATATAACCCTTCGCCTTAATCCCCACCGTCGATCACACATCGCCCGATCTCACAGTCCCCGTCGCGAATAACCTGCATTGTTGCTTCCTCCATCATCTGATCTACTCCGCCACAATTAGATGACGTTCGCACCTCCCGATCCCACAAACTGCTCGTGCTTTAACCCGCAGGGAAAGCAGTTTCCCTCCCATCACATCTGCCACGCGTCGTACATTTATTGCATCGCTCCCCCGCGTACGAATGCCATCCACCTCCGAAAAACGGTGTGGGCAATACCACTTACCACCCATACTCCATCCCCCGCTCGTAACCTTCGCACATCTCTTCCACCCGATAGCCGTTGGATCTGCCCACCTGTGATCCGACGGCTCACGTTTGTTGTTCCCTCTTCATCCCGATACCCTCTGAAAAACGATCCCCACCATCGATCCGTCCAATCTAATGGTCGAGCTTCCTCCTCCTTTGATCTACCATGCAGCCTGCACATCCAAAGCCTGTACCGTGCATCCGAAGGACAAAGGTGGCCAGCGTTCAGTACTCAGAGCAGTTACTCCTCAACAACTACATTCAAGAGTAATATAGCCAGAGGATGAGAAGGACAAACCTCGAGCAGGAAAACACAACCAGCAGTTATGAAATTTCATACATATTATACTCCACCTGATCAGGAAGTATAGCATAGCATCCAAGAAGATCAATTTTGTTCATTAAAGCCAGCAGATAGTAACAGAGACTCCATCAGAGAATTAAAACGGTTGGTGGTAAATTATGACCCCTCCACACATAGAACAAGAGAGCATTTTTTGTAATCAAACTCTATATATACCCAGAAAACAAATGAGATGGGTTGATGGTTGTTGTTTTGATGTAAGGTTCAACTTCTAGAGATTGTAACTACTTTGATACTTGCAGGGTCTAGTCTTCATTTTCAGCTAATACAAGCTTCTTTTGCTATTAATTGCTCACTTTCCACTTCTTCTCTGTTCTAGGCTATGCTTGTTATGCAGTTTCATGTGCTCTTGATATTTAGCATTTGAGGGGCTATCATCCCACCTCTGTGTTAGAGTCTTGTATGTATCATTGAATGTGTTATGCAGGTCCCTGTTTACTTAATGCCATAGAGTTGTCATCCTGTCTGTGCATTGGGAGATAGATTTGTAGACCTATTTACTGGTTGCAGCCGACCATCACATGGTCTTGTGCATCTGCTGGTGTGGTCAATATTCTCCATATTCACTTAATCCTCAAACTATGAGTAATTGGTGGTCTAAAGCCTTGTAGTCTAGGGGTGTTCACCCATGTCTAGAGTTAAGCATAGTAGAAGTGGTTATCTGGCTTGAACAAGCATCATTCCTCCCATTCATCCATTTCCAACATTTTGTTGAGTTGGTAATTTTCCCGAGCATCTCCGAGATACAACCTAGGAGAGTTTCTTAGGGTGATAACGTTAATTGGTGCCATTGCCGGGGAGAGGAGATTGAAGCTCAGCTTCCCTAGGAGAACGACACAGTTCCAGATTTTGATGATAGACAAAGTCTGGGCATATTTCTGGTTGTAATCATCTATCTAGCGACTCCACTGGAGGTAGACCAACCTTTGGCGACTCCACATTATAGTCCTAGCTCAATTTGTGAGACTTACTCGAAGAAATCCTCAGAAATCACTAGCTGAACCAGTGCCTGATCTTGAGAAGATTGTCAAGTTGAAGAAATCATCACAGAAAGGAGCATCAGGATCACGTAAGCCCAAGAAATCTTATGTATCTCTACAAGAGGAGGCTATATTTGATAATGTATAATTTGAAGATTTAGAGCCTAGTGTTGCTAGTGAAGAATCACCTGCAGAGATTCATAAAGCTCCTTGTTTAGTTAGTTCCCCTTTGGATCTCAGTCCAAGGATTGCATCCCATACAATCCATCACATTCCCTTATCTCTGTCATCAATTTTATTGTTCCCCACTATTCAATCTACCAGTAGCATTCCACCCACCCCAGTCATGGTAGGCCAGTAAGCTCCCACTAAGATGGAAAGAATTATAGCTGCTAGGTATGGACCCCTGGTTCTACCTATTCCTTTAAATGCCATGCCTGCAAGAGAGTATCAAAAATACATGCCTAAGTTTACTGGTACAAATGGGGTAACAACTGAAGAACACCTTGAGGCTTTTTACAGTTATGCTGATAACTTAGACATTAGTGAAAATGATCTGTGGATGTGAGTTTTTGTCCAAAGCCTTGATGGAGAGGCCAGAAAGTGGTTCAGAGAATTGACCCCTAGATCTATTGCTGATATTGAAGCTTTAGTTGATGCATATTTGAAGCACTGGGGAGATAAAAAGGACTTGCTATATTACCATACTGAGTTTGGTAACCCGAAGAGAAAAAATGGGGAATCATTGCCTGATTTTAATAAAAGATTTAATCGTATGTATAGTAAGATACCAGCTAAAGTAAAGCCAACCCCTACTTCAGAAAAACTCACTTATGCTAATACTTTTGACTCTGATTTATGCCTGTTGTTGAGAGAAAGAAGATGTGCCACTCTGGCTAACATGCAAGATGCAACTCTAGAAGTAGAATCCAATATTTTGGCTGCAGAAAAGCTCAAAAGTCATGCTGATAGAAGGAGGCAGAGAGGTGAGGCTTATTCTTCCTCTGCCTCATCTTCATAGCCTAAATTAGATAAAATGACTAGAATGATAGAGTCATTGGCTACTGAAATATCAGAGCTGAAGGTTGAGCAGAACTCAGGAAAGACAAGGCAGCAGAACACCTTTGCTCCAAGAAATTCAAATCCATTTAGAAGAGCAAATGAACAGTTACAAATCATTCATAGGGGAAAAGAACCAAATGAAGAATAGAGAGTTAAAGCTCCTTTCCAAAATGTAGTCATGGAGGAGGAACAGATTGAATATGAGGATGAAATTCACTGTATGGAAGATAAAGGCAGTGCTACCTTCTTTAAATTGGCTGCATACGAAGAATCTTTGTTGCAGGACAAAATTAGTCAGGAGTGGGATAGAGAAGTTGTTTTGCAAATTGGTGAGTAGCAAAGATACAATCTGAGGTCACATGCAAATAATTTCAAGGAGAATCCCGCCCAAAGAGCTGCTATCCAAACAGAGTCACATAATACCAGACAGAAAATACCAGCAGCTGATCCAGTCATCCTCAAAGCACCAGTTCAAGAGGCAAGAGGTTTTTACAAGTTACCTTCCAATTTCAGCTTTGAAGCAGAAGTTAAAAAGCTAAAAATATATGTGCCTCTGTTAGAACTTGTAAAGAGTGAAGTGTTTAGAAAGCCTATCCTTGAAGCTCTTGAGCTGAAAGCCACACAAACCTCCACTGACTCTGTCAATTTGTAAGATGATAGGCCTACAGTCGTGCTGAGCCCCATGATCGAACCTGTTGATGATAATTCTCCATCTTTTTATGTCTCCTTGACCATTCATGACAAAATCCTCCACAATTTCCTGCTAGACACGGGGGCTAGCCACAATCTAATGCCACAAGTTGTCATGGAAGAGTTAGGCCTTGATATCACCAGACCATAACATCATCTATTCTCATTTGATTCAAGGAAAGTGAGATGCCTAGGATTGATTAAAGATTTAACCATTACCCTAACTCAGCTGCCCATGAAGAGCATGGTAATGGACATTGTGGTGGTAGATGTCCCTCCTAAGTTTGGCATGCTGTTGTCCAGAGGTTGGATTAAGAGACTAGGTGGGACATTACAGAATGATTTATCTTATGTCGCTATCCCAGTCTTTGGAGGAAAAAGTAGGAGATTGTACAGAGAAGCACAACTGGCATACATCATTTGTGATGAGAAGAACCCTTCTAATCATCCCATTTATGCTATTGACACCGATTTTGGAGCATGTATCCTCCAAATCGAAGAATCTTAGAACGCCTCAATATAGCTTAGGAAACAAATAGTTCAGGCCGAGGAAGAGCAAAGAAGTTAGGTTTGGGAGATGTTCTTTGATGGAGCATGTTCCAGGGAGACTGCAGGAGCAGGGGTGGTGTTGATATCTCCACAACAAGAAAGTATACAGTTGTATTTTAAGCTAGCATTTCAAGTCACCAAAAATATAGCAAAGTATGAGGCTTTGATATTGGGCCTTAACATAGCAAAAGACAGAGGAATCAAGAACATAAAGGTGTTTGGAGATGCTGATCTTATTATTCAGCAAGTAAATAAAACATTTCAAGCAAAGCACCCAAGGCTGAAATCATACAGAGATGAGGTACGGAGACTCAAAGACTCTTTTGATAGTTTTTGTATCTCATATATCCCTAGAGCCAAAAATCAACTTGTTGATTCCCTTGCTGTGTTTGCTAGCATGTTTATCCCTCCCATGCCTCCCAGACTAGTTTATGAAGTCCAAATGAAGTACAGACCATCCTTGCCTGATAATGTCCAGCATTGGAAAGTTTTTGAAGATGATGATGAAGTAAATAAGTTCTTGCAAGTCATTGATGAATTTTCTGAAATGCAAATTGACCAAGAAAATGAAGCTTTAGAAGAAAATCCCTAATCTAAGCTTAGAAACAAAATTGGCAAAGATAGTATTGTCCAACTGCCCAGCAATCATATACCTAAGGGTTTAATTCCTCTAGAAAGACTATTTGACTAGAATGATGTGCCTTACAAGGCTACCCAAAGAGAAGACCAAACTGCAGTCTGTAAGCATAATATAGGGAATCCAGGTCATCCAAGATATATAAATCTGTCCACTCATTTGTCTACTGACCAAAGTTCTGAATACTACAATTTAATGAAGCAATTTTTTGATGTCTTTGCCTGGGAATATAGTGACCTGAAAACATATGACAAAAAGATCATCCAGCATAAAATCCCCTTAGAGAAAGACACTATACCTTTCAAGCAAAAGTTGAGACCAATAAATCCTATGCTCCTCCCCATGATTCAAAAAGAAATTAAAAAGTTGTTGGCCGCCAAGATCATAGCTCCTCTCAGATATTCAAAATGGATAGCCAACTTGGTTGTGGTGAGGAAGAAAAGTGGAGAAATCAGACTCTGTGTTGATTTCAGAAACTTAAATAAATGCTCTACGAAAGACAATTATCCTCTACCCAAGATGGAGCATTTGTTGCAGAAGGTCTCAGGAGCTAAAGTAATGTATTTCCTAGATGGATTTTCAAGGTATAATCAGGTTGCTATACATCCAAATGACCAAGAGAAGACTACATTCACCACTCCTTGGGGCACTTTTATGTATGCCAAGATACCTTTTAGGCTGATGAATGTTGGAGCCACCTTTCAGAGAGCTATGGATATAGCATTTGTGGGAGAGAAGGACAAATTTTTCCTTATCTACCTTGATGATATAATAGTATATTCCAGCAGCCATCATGACGATTTACAACATTGGAAGAAAGTGTTTTTGAAGTGTAGAAGGTTTGGGATTTCAGTCAATCCCAAAAAGTCACAATTTGCTTTAGAAGAAGGCAAGTTGTTAGGACATATTGTTTCTGCTGCAGGTGTCCAAATTGATCTAGAAAGAGTCAAGGAAATACAGACTTTTTCTGTCCCGAGATCAAAGAAGGATATCTAGTCCTTTTTGGGTAAAATAAACTTTGTGAGGAGGTTTATACCAAATTTTGCAGAACTTGTGAAGCATATTTCCTTCGTGTTGAAAAAGGGGACAGAAATCAAATGGAGTGAGGCAGAAAGAAAATATTTTGAGTCCATTAAGAAAGCTATTATGGTAGCTCCTACTTTAATTAGTTCAGATTATAGCAAGGAGTTCCATATATTTTCATTTGCCTCTAAAGACACCCTTTCAACTATTTTATTACAAGCAGATAAAGAAGGCTCAGAGCATCCAGTGGAATTTTTCAGCAAAACCTTAAGGGATGTTGAGCTGAGGTATGATATCATTGAGAAACAAGCATATGCTCTTATCAAATCTTTGAAAGCTTTCAGAGTTTATATTCTACATTCCAAGATAGTTGCATATGTGCTCTCTGCTACAAGAAAAGATGTCCTAACACAGCCTGATGTTGATGGAAGAAGGGCTAAATGGATTGCAAATTTAATTGCATTTAATACAGAACTGAAGCCCACCAAACTTGTTAGAGGTCAGGGTCTTGCCAAATTATTAGCTGAAGAAAATTGCAGAACATTGGACATAAACCTAGTGTGCTCGAATTCAGAAAATAGTCAAACGGAAATAGCAGCTGAACCAGAGAGAAAGCAGTCAGTGGCAGAAAATCTAGCTTCTTGTGATTGGTATGCTACAATAGTTAAATTCTTGTTGAAGCTAGAAATCCCTCCAAAATTTAATCAAAGTCAAGCCAGAACTATCAAGCTTAGGGCAGCTAAATATTGCATCAATGAAAGTCTGCTCTATTGGAGGGATCCATCTGGAATGTTGTTTAGGTGTCTGGACAAAGAACAGTCAATGGAAGTTACGCAGCAGTTTCATTCTAGCATGTGTGGAGGACACCACTATTGGAAAACCACTGCCCACAAAATCCTCAGGGCTGGATATTATTGGCCCTCCTTATTTTCTGATATATTTTCATTAGTTAAATCTTGTGACAGGTGCCAAAGGGAAACAGCAGTTGAAATCCTTGCCCTTAAAACCAATACATGAAAAAGGACCTTTTCAGTAGTGGGGCTTGGATTTTATTAGAGAAATTAATCCACATTCCAGTGGCCAGCACATATGGATATTAGTAGCCACTGATTATTTCACTAAGTGGATTGAAGCAATCACTACCAGAAAGGTTGATCATAATGTGGTCATGAAGTTTTTGACAGAACACATTTTTACCAAGTTTGGTTGTCCACATAAATTAATCACAGATAATACAGCAGCCTTCAAAGAAAAATAATTGGTGAAATGTGTAATTCAATGGGCATTAAACTAGTTCACTCCACCTCATACTACCCTCAAGGCAATGGTCTAGTAGAATCTTCCAAAAAAAGTCTGATAAGGATAATTAAGAAGCTGTTGGAGGACAACAAAAAGAATTGGGATTCAAAGCTCAAATATGCACTTTGGGCTAACAGAGTGACCATTAAGAGATCCACAAGATATTCTCCATTCAAGCTAGTAAATGGTACTAAGGTCGTGTTCCCTATTCAGTTAACTCTCCCTGTGGCAAAGTTCCTGCAATCAGAGCAGAATGAGGAATAAGACACGGCAAAAAGAATCATTGATTTAGCAAAGTTACATCAGATTAGAGAACCACTGGTTGAAAGGGCTGCAGCACATTAGAAAAAGATCAAGGAAGCTTTTGACAAGAAGACAAAATTAGATAATTTTCAAGTTGGAGACTTGGTCCTGAAGTGGGATGCACTGAAAGAGAAAAGAGGAAACCATGGGAAGTTTGATGCTTTCTAGACAGGGTCTTTTATCATTTCTCAAATCCAAGGGAACAATACCTTCATACTGCAAAGTAAGGGGGGAGAAAAGGTTTTTGATGGCCCAATTAATGGGTGTTTTCTGAAAAATTATGTGATTTAAGGTATTTTGGCCTTAAATTTATAAACATTTTGTTTATCAGTTTTAGTGTAGGATCAGTCGAACTCCATGCCCAATGATTCACTAGGAATTTTGCTAAATTGTTTTTCATTGGAAAGGCATTGATCTGCTGGTTCTTGAGACCTCACAAGGAGGATCTCATCCCCAGGAGGAGCCAGTGTTAGCTCTGTTACATACTATAGCATTTGTAGGACCAAATACCAGTTTGGTCGTGTGTTTATGCTAAAAAAGAGCTCGCAACAGTCTGTTTTCTTCTCCTCCTTCATTTTTTTTTTACTCTCATAACACCCCCCCCCCCCCGCTAGCCCTGTTCTCTTACAAAACTCAGCGTAAACCCTTTTCCTTAAGCCCCGGGCGCTTAACCCATGAAAGCACGCCCATATAACCCTCCGCCTTAATCCCCACCGTCGATCGCACATCGCCTGATCCGACAGTCCTCGCCGCAAATAACCTGCATCACTACTTCCTCCACCGTCTGATCTACTCCGCCGCGATCGGACGGAGTTCGCACCTCTCGATCCTGCAAACTGCTCGTGCTTTAACTAACGGGGAATGTGGTTTCCCTCCCGTCACATCCGCCATGCGTCGCGCGCTTATTGCATCACTCCCCTACGTACGAATACCACCCACCTCCGAAAAGTGGTACGTGCAATACCGCTTATTGCCCGTACTCCGTCCCTCACTCGTAACCTTCGCACATCTCTTCCACCTGATAGCTGTCAGATCTACCCACTTGTGATCCGACGAGTCACATTTATTGTTCCCGCTTCCTCCCAATACCCTCTACAAAACAATCCCTGCCATCGATCCACCCAATCTAATGGCCAAGCTTCCTCCTCCTTTCATCTGCCATGCAGTCTTCACGTCCAAAGCCTGTACCGTGCATCTGAAGGACAAAGGTGGCTAGCATTCAGTACTCAAAGCAGTTACTCCTCAACAATTGCATTCAAGAGAAATATGGCCAGAGGACGAGAAGGGCAAACCTCGAGCAGGAAAACACAACCAGCAGTTATGAAATTTCATACATATTATACTCCACCTGATCAAGAAGTACAGCAGAGCATCCAAGAAGATCAATTTTGTTCATTAAAGCAAGTAGATAGTAACAGAGACTCCATCAGAGAATTAAAGTGGTTGGTGGTCAATTATGACCCCTCCACACATAGAATAGTAGAGCATTTTTTGTAATCAAACTCTATATATACCCAGAAAACAGATGAGATGGGTTGATGGTTGTTGTTTTGATGTAAGGTTCAACTTTTGGAGACTGTAACTACTTTGATACTTGCAGCGTCTGGTCTTCATTTTCAACTAATACAAGCTTATTTTGTTGTTAATTACTCACTTTCCACTTCTTCTCTATTCTAGGTTGTGCCTGTTATGCAGTTTCATGTGCTCTTGATATTTAGCATTTGAGGGGTTGTCATCCCACCTTTGTGTTAGAGTCTTGTATGTATCATTGAACGTGTTATGCAGGTCCCTATTTACTTAATGCCAGAGAGTTGTCATCCTGTCTGTGCATTGGGAGATAGATTTGCAGACCTCTTTACTGGTTGTAGACGGCCATCACATGGTCTTGTGCATCTGCTGGTGTGGTCAGTATTCTCCATATTCACTTAATCCTCAAACTGTGAGTAATTGGTGGTCTAAAGCCTTGTAGTCTGGGGGTGTTCACCCATGTCTAGAGTTAAGCATAGTAGAAGTGTTTATCTGGCTTGAACAAGCATCATTCCTCCCATTCATCCGTTTCCAACATTTTGTTGAGTTGGTAATGTTCCCGAGCATCTCCGAGATACAACCTAGGAGATTTTCTTGGGGTGATAACAATCATCATGCCCTAGCAGGGGTTATTAAGATGGGATGGAAATGGTATGTGACCAAGCAAGGTGTTCTATGAGACGATGTTCTTTCATTGATGTATTGGGAAAGGGGCCCATCAAGTATTAGCACAACAGCAACACCACCACTGGCATGTGAGGATCTATGTCGCTCATATTTTTCATGACAGGTTAGGAGGGTGACTTGTGTCACAATGAATTCACTAGTGGAGTGACGGATACTTTGGTATATGAAGGATGCTATACAATATAGGGTGGTACATCATTAGGCGATGGTATCCAGTGGTTTATGTTGCAATGTACATTGGTATGCAAAGGAGTACAAGGATACATGGTTGTATGCAATGGTTTATGTTCTTGCACAGTGGGATATTAAAGAGTTTTCTTGAAGGAAACCTTTCGATAGGGACATCATACCATTAGGTTTATCTTACCCAAGATATGTGAGGGGACATATGAGCTTCTAGTAGCATCATGTTCATCAAAGAGTGGTCTTCAATTGAGAGATCACTAGATTAGAGGTAGAGAGAGGGAAATTCAAAATACTACTCTTTGGTATCCATATGGAATCTTGATCATACCCTTAGGGAACCACACACCTATCACTCTCCATTATTTCTTACATTCACAGAGGGTTTAGTTGTTCCCTAATCTGGATTGGATTAGTATATTTCTTTCATCCATCTCGATGCATCTGGAGTGGAAAAAGTGGAGGAATCGACTCATGGGACTATTTTTACTAGCAAGACCTAGTTTGGCGAAATGGGGTTTGAAACCTTCGGGGAGTGTTTTGAGACATCAAATTAATTTTCTTCGGGGTAAAACTTTTCTTCTTTCCAACGGCGCAAGAATCATGTTATTCAGAGTCTGTATGCAAAATTTATGCCACTCAAAATTTGACCTTCCTGTTTTCACACCTATAGTTTGGGAGGATGCCGCGTCAGCCCCCATTATTCATGGAAAAGGGGCTAGCCACGTGTTTGTGATGTAAAAGAATCTAGAAGAGTCTATTTGTAATTCTAGTTAGAATTTGAATTAGTCAAACTTAACAACTAGTAGGCTCTTGTGTTGTGTTATAACCGAGCCACTAGGAGGAAGAGGCATTCCATTCTTTTGAGAGCATCTTTCTCCATAGTTAAGAAAAGATAGCTAGGAGAGATAGGATGTAGAGAACACAAAGGGGATATGTGCACTATAGCATCCCAAGAGTCAAAAGTATTACTTCTTTGTATCTGCAGCCATATATCCAGACAGAGAAAGAGAGCGAAGTGGCCTCACCTTCCAGCTGGGTTTTCTCCTGAAAGGGTTTCCCAAATAGCATATCTTCTATATTATGTGTGTGAGCTTATTTTGTCATTATTACTTTTATTCTTGATTTAATTTTACATTCCTGCACTAATTACAATTAATTTTACAGATCAGAAATTAAATAAAACTATAATAGTGCAGAATCTCATATTTATTTCATATAATATTATCAGATCTATTACGATGAACTATCCAGTGGAATATCCATGGAATTTTACGGATCATTTAGTATCAGAGTAGGTTGATTTTGGTATTTTGTGGAGATTGATTGGATCTAGATCGGTGAGGCCAAAAATTGTAAAACCCTAATCATGGGCGATGAATTTGTAACGAACCTCGTGATCCTGCAAAGGTGAGGTTTTCGCGGCTCAAAGAACAACTCACAGATATAAACTGCAATGTAAACCTACTCAAGGCAGCCCTAAGCAATAATCTAGGGATATTTGGAGAAGAAGGGGGTTAAAATGCAGAGGAAAAATCAAAAGGGGGTCGAGAGATCAAGAAGACACAAATAACCAGTCGAAAAAATAACTTATAAAAGATCAACCCAGTTCAAGTGTCATGAACCAATCCCTATTTAAAGTGGAAGAAAACGTTGATATCAAGCCATACCATGGTGAGATAAATGCTCTAAATCTGAACCACTGGTTGCAACAATCGTAATTTTATTTCAATGTCCATCAAACCGAGGAAGGGTAAAAGATCTCATTCACGCAGCTAAAATTGGAGGGCCATGCATTAACTTGGTTGGAGAGCCACACGGAAACCCTGAGATTGGAGGGAGAATATCTAGTGACTAAGTGGGAGGATTTCAAAACCCTCATTATGTCACAGTTTTATCCCATTAGGTATGTGGAAGACCAGTCGATCCGGTGGCATTACTTTAGGAAAAAGTCGGGTCAAAGCGTGCAGGAGTACACCACAGAATTCAGAAATATGGCTATATTGTTGGGTATCTCTCCAAAGAACCCAGATGTACTCATGAAGTATTTGGGGGGTATGAACTGCCATCTATGTGAGAAGGTGATGTTATTCAAGCCCAAAATGGTGAACGAGGCTTGTGTACAGGCACAGTACCTAGAGAACATATGCCTGAAAAGAGTGAAATCAAATGGATCAAAGCAAAAGGAGAAACAAAATGCTTCTAAGGATGGGAAGAAGAAGCAAAAAGGGGGAAAAGGTAAAAAGATGGCAACCACAACACACTAGCGCAAAGATCCTAGCAACCACTACAACATTGGTGGCCATACAGAGGAGAAGTGTTGGAAGTTGCATCCAGAGCTAAACCCAGAGAACAAGAAGAAAGATAATAAGAAGAAGAATCTCATGGCCATTGATTCGAGCAACCAAGCTGAAAGAAACTCAGACGTAGATGAGAATATCATATGTACATCAATGCAAAAGGAGGTGAATTTGAAGCCTTCAACAATAGGAAGAGAAATAAATGACCAAACTCTTCCATGTAAAGATACAGGTCAAGAAGACAAAGATTGATGCTCTGTTTGACTCAGGATTGCAAGAAAATATCATTGGAGCAGATATGGTCAAGAATTTAGTGTTGGAAGTTCATGATCATCCAAACCCATATCCACTGGGATGGGTACATAAGGATGTATATATGAAGGTAACAAAATAATGTAAAATTAGATTTTATATCAGTGTTGATTTTATTGATGAAGTAAATCTGGATGTGGTTCCCCTTATGTGGGGTCATGTTTGGGAGTCCATACATGTACATTTGTGATGCAATATTCATGAGAGCTAACTAGTATTGTCTCATCAAGGATGGAAAATCATTCATCATCAATGCGCACAAAGTCAAGTCGAAAATATCATTGGTAAGTGTCAACCAAGCCAAGAAATTGATTAGTTCCAGCAAGAAGTATGTTTTATTGTTTTTAAGAGAGAAACAGTCTATAGAGGAGTCAACAAGAGGCAAGGCATCCCTAGAGGGATGTACTAAGAAAAAAACAGTAGTTGGAGGAGTTGTTACAGGCATACAAGGACGTGTTCTGAGAGCCTAAATGGATACCCCCTAAGAGAGAAGTGGAGCATGAGATCTAGCTATTGCCAAAATCCCCATTGCCAAATATTGGGTTTTACAAGCAATCTGTTATAGAATAAAGTGAGGTGAAGAAACAGTTACAGCATTTGCTGGAACAAGGTGTCATTGGACTGAGTATATCACAATGTGGGTCACCCATCATCATTGTGCCAAAGAAAGATGGGACTTGGCAGATGTGTATAGATTATAGGGAGTTGAATAAAATCACGCTCAAGAATAGATACCCCCTACCTAGGATAGACAATCTGTTAGATTAGTTGCAGCAAGAAAATTATTTCACCAAGTTGGACTTGAAGTCTGGATATCACCAGGTTTGAGTCAAATAAGAGGATACATTGAAGACCGCCTTCAAAACTAGGCAAGGTGTATATGAGTGATTAGTTATGCCTTTTGGCCTATGTAATGCACCAGCTACATTTATGAGATTAATGAATGATGTATTGCACCCTTTTATAGATTTATTTGTTATTGTCTATTTGGATGATATATTGGTATATAGTGCTACTTGTGAGGATCATATCTCACATTTGACGCAAGTGCTAAAAACATTGAAGAAGCACCAGCTGGTAGAAAATCTCAAGAAGTGTGATTTTGCGCAGCAACCCTAGGTGTATTTGGGATATGTGATTGGTGGAGGAGAATTGAAGATAGATCCTTCCAAGATGGAGGCCATCATGAAATGGTCAATGCCTACTAATTTTACTGAGGTTAGGAGTTTCATTGGAGCAGCACAGTACCTGGGGAAATTCATAGCCTTTTTTTTAGCAGGAGAAGCAGAGCTCCACGCCATAAAAGCAAGTGGAAAGAGTTTCCAGTGGGGAAAAGGGCAGTAGAAGGCTTTCGATTAGTCAAAGAAGAAGATCAGTGAAGGACCATTTCTGGCATTACCAAACTTGCAACGGCCCTTTGAAGTGGAGACAGACGTGAGTGGGTATGCTATGGGAGCTGCCTTGATGCAAGGAGGAAGGCTTGTTAGATACCATTCTAAAGTATTTCATGGGGAAATTCTTAACTACCCTAACTATGATAAGGATCTTTATGCCATGGTGCAATATGTGAAGAAGTGGAAGAACTATAAGATGGGAAAGGAGACAATAATCCATAACAGTACCTGCAGGCCTAGAATAAGCTACAGCAGACCAGGCACTACAAGTGGATGGGGTTTTTACAGCAGTTTCATTAAGTGATCAAGTATAAGAAGGGTGGATGATATGATTTTAAAGCCACCCACATCAAATATTACAACTTCGGGGAATCTTATGTACATGGAGCCATTCACCCATGATGCATACATAGAGGCATATTCAAAAGATGAGGACTTCAAGGAGGTGTATTAGCAGTTGCAGAGTCATATTCATGTGCACAATGGCGAACACACTATTGACTACCATCTCCAGGATGGGTTACTCTACAGGATGGATAAGCTATGTGTTCCTAAAAGTGAGCAATTGCAACTGATTAGAGAGGCTCACACCTCCAATATTGCAAGGCACTTTGGTGTAGGGAAGACTGTGGCTAACTTGCAAAGGTATGTGTATTGGCTTAAGATTCAAGAGAAAGTAGCTAGGTTCATAATAGGATGTATGCTTTGTTGTACCAGAAAGGCTAACAATAGGAAATAAGGTTTGTATCATCCCTTACCTATACCTACTCATCCTTGGGAAAGCATTTCCATGGACTTTGTGGGAGGTTTACTGACAACCAGGAAGGGTCATTTTGACAAGTTCAGCAAGATGTGTGTTCTGATGCCATGTAAAAAGAACATCAGTGGACAAGAAGCAACAAACTTGTTCTTTTGACAGGTATGGGTACACTTTGGGATACCAAGGAGCATCATTTTAGATAGGGATACAATATTTATTAGTACATTATGTACTATATTGTGGGAGAAGATGAACATGAAGTTAAAGAGAAATACATAGTTCCATCCACATACAGATGGGTAGACAGAAGTAGTCAATAGAAATTTTGTGCAGCTTCTGAGGGGTTACAACCAAAGGCATCTGAAGACTTGGGATGAAAATATGGTATATATACAACATTCTTATAACAGAGCAGTCCACACTTCTATAGAAAAGTCCCCATTTGAAACTTGTTTTGGATATTTGCCACCTTCAGCGTTGGATATTCCACATGGGCAATAAGGAGGAGTGAAGGAAGACATTACAGGAGATGCTTTGAGGGCTAAAAATTTTATAGAGAAGATCAGGCATATCCTTCTACGAGTACAAGAAACACTACAAAAGTCATAGGTGAAGTATAAGGCTAGGCATGATGAGCACATAATAGAGAAAACATTCAAGGTGGGAGACAGAGTATGGCTACAATTGAACAAGGAGAGGTTGCATGGGCCTGTTAAGAAAATCAAGGCTCTAAGGTATGGTCCCTTTGAGATACTGGAAAAGGTGGGTGATAATTCCTATTGACTCAACTTACCACCATATATGTGCATTTACTCAGTTTTAAATGTAGAGAATTTGAAACTCTATGAGCCTTCCATGCTACATCAAGAAGAGGAACATGCCCTACCGTCTATGGAGGATTTGGCACTAGATGCTTAGGTAGAGTTGACAAAAGATACAGTTTTGTAGAAGAGGTCCAAAACTAAAAGATAAGGGCAAAATTACCTTTGGCATATTAGGTTGAAGGGACAACTTCCAGGAAAATCTAAATGGTACACTAGAGAGAAGGTGAAGGAAAAATTTCCTCACCTCATTCAATAAAAGATTTTGGGGACCAAAATCCTATCAAAATGGGGAGGTGTGATCTAAATTAGATCATTGTATTGTTTTTCATCCATCTCGATGCATTTGGAGTGGAAAAAGTGGAGGAATCAGTTCACGGTTGTTAAACAGACATGGTGAATGAGAACAAATAGGAAAGATAAATCATGCAGTACATTTTTATTAACAATAGATGTACATTTATAGTACAATATGGTGACCGTTGGGATTCACATCCCAAGGTCCCTTGGACTACTTAGTCTGTTCAGCTTCCCACACTAACTCATTTAGGATTAGGTGTCCAACATTCCCCCCCTTAATCCGAAGGGTTATGTATGAGTCCAAGAAGAGAGCTGAAATACAAAATGTGCAAAAAATGCATGGCAGCACTAGGCTGAATCTGCTCTATGAAATGTTGGTATAAAGGGCGGTGGTTTAAAGATGGCCACCAACACTGAAACGCTTAGTGCAGTTCCCGGAACTCTTCCAAAACTGGCAAGAAGCTGAAGTCTTCTGCTAGAGGAAGTGATCCTATTGTTTTAAAGAGGGAAACCTTCAACCATAAAAGGGAGGTCTCACCCCGTATAAAAGGTAAAACTTCAACCTGAAAAGGGAAGTCTCAACCTGTGATGGTTTAAGGATGACCAACAACTCTGGAATGCTTAATGCAATTCCTGGAACTCTTCCAAAACTGGCAAGAAGCTGGAGTCTTCTGCTAGAGGAAGTGTTCTCAATTGTGTTCCCGGAACTCTTCCAAAACTGGCAAGAAGCTGAAGTCTTCTGCTAGAGGAAGTGTCCCAGATTGCCCACTGAAGGCATGTTCACGGGCATCTTTGTCTCTGGCTACAACTCTGAAACTGGTGTGGCAGGTTGTGGCTCAGGCTCGTTTGATGTGGCTTTGAATCTTGTAGATGACCATCATTTCCCCCCCTGTCAGATACAAGGTGAGAAGATGGATAAAACTCAACTGCAAGACTGTTCAATATTCTAGAACAAGTTCTGACATGTGTTTGGAATATCTTCTTGGTTGTTGATGCCCATTGCCAAGAAGCGATCCATCCTAGATGAATCTTTGTTCTTGCAGGATGATTGTTTCTGAAGCATCTGTTTGAAGAATGACTAGTTTTATGACAGTGCTTACATGGATGAAGATCAAAACAGTGATCTTCCAAATGGCCAACTCGATCACAGCGTTGGCATTTCATGATTTGTTGTTGTTGTTGCTGATGTGGAAGAGGAGCAGAGTCTGGAACAGCTGGAGCTGAACTATCATGAGGAGCAGGTGAACTGTCATGAATGAAACCAGCACTCTGAAACTGAATGGGTTTTGAGTAGTTTGGGATATTAAAGGACAAGTCCTTGTCATAACCAAGACCGGTTATGTGCTTGTTGTGGACAAGCTGTTCCCAAGGTCTGATGATGGGCTTGGGAAGTGCAGACTGAACTTATGCATCTGCATGTAACCTTGCTGCTTTGTTTGGTACTAAATCTGAATGAACTGTAACATGCTGCTCATGGGTGGTTGTCTCAATGTTCTGAACAAAAACAGG